>JAUEJL010129704.1:0-23600 GCA_032274825.1 Drosophyllum lusitanicum | reverse complement strand
CATGAATTCCTTACATGCACTCTGCCACTTTCAATCCTCTCACGCTCTTCATCCATGAGTTCCATTATCCAAAATGAACGGCTAAGATTGGTTTTTGCTGTTCTCGCAATAAAAACGGTTCTCAAATGAACCTTCCTCTCTCTCTCTCTCTTTCTCTATATATATATATATATATATATAATGAACAAAATTTGTATGTTGTATGTAATTTTATATACAAAATAAAGTTAATTGCATATTTTGACTATATTGACAAAGTTTTTTGTATTTTTACACCATATTTTACTAAAACAAAATGTGCTTTATCATATGTTACTTCTTATATATAGATTCAGTAATTTAATAAGTACAACCTCTATTTTTTATAGTATTTATTTGGATACACGAAATAGTCAAATTAATTCTCCATGCGTGTACGGGACTTTAAACCAATATAGAATACTTTAAATCACTATATATATTATATATATAAATAAATAAACCCAACTCTTAAACATACAAATTAGTATAGGTTTTCATTAAATAGAAGGGTTTAGTTCGCCAAAATGAAATAAAGTTATAATGTTTTGCTATTGTATATATTGGACTTCAAAATTTTTTATTATGTGTATCGAACTTTTAATTTGTCGTTATTGTGTGTATTAAATTTTCATCGTGTGTACTAAACTTGTAAGTTTTTTACTTTTTTATGTAACTAAAATATATACAATAACAACAAATTAAAATTTCGAGACACACAATAGAAACTTTTAAAGTTTGATACACACAATAACAAAAAAGTGACAACTTAAATACATTTTAGTATACTAAACCCTAAATAGAAAAACATAACAAGACTTATGACCAGCGACGAATCAAGAACACAAAACCACGTGATTAACCGATGTAGTCAATACAAGCAAGAACAAGTCAAACGTTTTATTCAATAGCAGTGTTATACTTCTAATTATTGTTACCAACTATGTTTCATATCTTCAAAATAAGTAAATATGTGTATTGTGATTCGTAACAGGGTATGAATATACCGTCATTTTATCTCTCCTAAATAATGTTCATCATACATATTAGTACGGGCGTAATTAAGGTGTGAGATTTTATTCTTCTTTTACCGATTACATTAATTTGAGAACCAAGTAACTAATGAATTTAGAAAATAAAAATTACTGTAATTCTAAAGAATGACCGAGTTTATATATATATATATGGATTTTAACATCTAAGATAGGTTATATTTTATATATAAGGTAAATTTCAAAAATATAGTTACATACCTTACTAAACAATTTCAATTTTATATACCAACTAGTATAGATTGCATATGTTTGTGAGGAGTGTACAAGCGGTCTGACACTAACTTAAATCACCATTTTATAACCATCAACACTATTTATGAGAATGGTATAAAATGGTTTTTTTCTCTCTACTTTTCTCTCTCAAACATTTTTCATTGTGCCCGGACTATTGAAGGTGTTGCCGAACTCTCGCTAGATCGACCGCTCGGTGTCAATATCTTTTTGCCTCCTTCACTCTCGGCTGCGATTCTTTTCTTTCCGCCTCCTTCCCCATTAGCGTCGTCGTCTTTGACCTTAAAGAAATCAACGAAATTGGTTGGGTTGAATTGACCCGCAAAGTCTTTTATTGAGACATTTTTGATAACTTATTAATGTCATATATATAAGTATCGAAATTATATAATTACACGTCAATAGCAGTTTGAATTTTTTTGTAGAATGAGTAAACGACTATGAAGGTTCTATGCATTATTAAAGAACATGGTGCTCGAAGGACTTGGATTTGCAAAGCTTCCAAAATCTACTTTTCTCTATGTTCTAAGCTTATTGATATGCACAACACAACAAATATGATATCAAATAAAAGTCAAAATAATTTTCCATTTTTATTAATTATGATATACTATTACAGTATGTCTTTCACTTAAACTAGATATTGAATTTCTTCAATTCATTTCAACTTCTCGCTATGGGAACGTACAACCTGTCGGAGCTGCATTACGGAAAAACACGAATTAGTTATCAAAGGATATTTATAAGCCAGCCAGAGAGAAAATAAGGAGAAATATATAATTAACTTACAAGGGTCTGTAGGAACAGTTTGAGCATAACTTGTATTACAATTACTGCTTTGAACATAATAAGAATCAATAGCATAAGATGCATGGTCTTTGACGGTATTAGGTTGAAAACACGGTGCACCCGGTTGGATTTGTGAACAGTTGACTATTCCACACAACCAGTCAAGAATAGTTTGCAACTCATCATCTTTAGCATCAGGTTTAGCCACGCACCAACTAGTCTTTCCCCTACACAATCGGCATATAACAAAAACATAAAAGTGTACACTAAAGTCATCGAGTTAACTAACATTCAAGATATACAACATACAAGCATGCATGAATGAATTTCGTAGGTGTGTATATAATATACACACATATATATATATATATACATATATGTATATATATATTACCTCGACATAATTGAAGAACACAATCGAGCATAAAAAGAAACCAATAAAACATACTAAGAAAGTTACTCTTGCCATGATTCTATGAAAAATTGATGAAATGTTCATCTCTTTATATAGTGTACGAGGAGATACAGAATTTAATTCGTGCATTTAATATATATGATATCTTTCTAACTATTTTGTGAGTAGATATCACTAAAGACAAATAATAATCAATGAAAAAATATTTAAAATTGGGTCGCTCGAGTTTAAAAAATCGTCAACTATACTTTTGAAGGTGCGATTTGACTTCATTCTGCTTACCGTCAACTTTTCTGATCGATTATCCTTCAATTTCTTATTAATTTATACAACTATCTTTCAAATTGTTATCGGTTTATGCAATTATCTAGATATTAAAAATATTTTACCTAAAACATACTAAATGCCGAAATGCATACGATTTTATGTGTTTTAAACCTAATCTATATATCATCTTAGTCATATCATATCTTAATCTTTATCTTTGTCAAAAGAACACCGTAATGACATCGGCATTCCATATTTATAGTTTTTGCACCAAGAGGAACCCTTATTTCTCTCTGTTATTCGTTTATTTCTCTCATTCAATCAACATAAGCCACTAGAACCCTATCACACACTTCGCCACACATCCGAATCATTAAAATATATCAAGTTGGTTTCATACATACTTCAATATTTGTTTCAATGCTTCGATCTTCGATGGTAAATCAAAACCCACCTAAATACATTGTAGAAGTTGGTAATTTCTTCATAATCTTCATGTGATGCATGGGAAGACGATGCCAACTCTTAAACACACAAATGAATATAGCTTGTTATTAAATAAAAAAACTTATGAGCAGTGACGAATCTAATGTAGTCAAGGCAACAAAGAACAAGTCAAACGGTTTAGGATATGATTAATACGAAACTCAACCATTTGTTCAATAAGAGTGTTATAGTTATAATAATTGTTACCAATGATGTTTTATAACTTCAAAGTTGGTAATATAAGTTGATTTGTAAAAGGTTATAGGTGTATACAAGCTTTTAATCTTCCGTAAATAATGTTCTTGGATACATATGGTACACTCGTAATTAAGATGTGAGATTTTATTCTATTTTATACTTACTACATTGATTTTAGAACCAAGTAACTAATCAACTTAGTAAATAAAAATTACTTTTATTCTTGACGAATCTAAGATATGTTAGATTTTAGATATTTGATAAGTTTCAAAAGAATAGTTACATACATTACTAAAACAATTTCAAATTTTTGGTAGGTCTTAGTATGTACCAACTATGTATGTAGATTGCATTTGCTTGTGGGGAGTGTATTAATAGTCCGATACGAACTTAAAGAACATTTTTATAACCATCAACGCTTTTTATGAGAATTAAGATTTTCTCTCTGAAACTTTCCCCTCTCAAAGATTTTTTTTCTACTGCCCAAACTATTGAAGGTGTTGCCGGCCTTTCGCTAAACCACTGAGTGTCAACATCTTTCCACCTCCTTCCCTCTTGGTTGCGACTTTTTTCTTTCCGCCTCCTTCCCCCTTAGCGTCGACGTCTCTTACCATAGCGACATAAACGGAATTGGTTGGGTTGAATTCACTGCAAATAGATTTTTAGTCTGTTTGTTAACTTATTAATGTCTTATATATAAGTATCAAAATTATATAATTAAAATAACAGTTTAGATTTTATTGTGGGATGGGTTGATATCTATGAAGGTTCCTATACATAATTAAAGAGCATGGTGCTTGAAGAATTGCAAAGTGGATTTACAAAATCAAGCAATAAAGAAAGATGATGAAAAAATTATGATATCAAGCAATTCATGCAATGTAATCTTTAAATACACATGAACTTTAGGTCTTCGATATTGGTGGCTATTTTAAGTAGAAAATGATTTATTTCACTACAAAAGTTGGAATCACGTGAAGTTTAAAACTAGAAATGACTTATTTCACAGCAAAAAGTGTGCCTTTTTAAAAACGCAACACACACTTACCTAAACTTACACGTATATCCATCGTAGGACTTGAACTAAATGATGTATAATAGATGTATGTGTCAATCGATTAATGCTCCACTGTTTTCTAAGATGCATAGCCTTAAATATACCTTTCTATATGTTCTAAGCTTATGGATATATATGGCTGGTTCACAAGACCATTTAATAATTTAATATCATGAAAATACACACATGCTTAAACATATTACATACACATGTTGTCAAATAAGGTAAAACACACAACTAGCTACATGATGTTTTATTGATCTATAGATTTTATTATTTCTAAATTCAACCGAATGATATGTCTTGTTTCAAGACGCACTCCGTGCTTTGTTTCCTTACTTGATAGTACAATTTCAACCATTACTTGTTTGAAGACGCTCTCATTTCTTGCAACTCTTTCGTTGTTGTTCTATCGACAATATTTGCACTACCATTTCTTGTCTCAATATTTGTTTACACTCTTGGAGTATCGCTACCATCTCTTTCAATCTTCATATCTACGATTAGTAAACACATAAAGATACACACAAGTTACCACCGTATATGACCAAATAACACATAATAATTAGAAAACACATAATATTCAACAATATTATCTTATTAGAACTCATTTCTATACAATACGACTAACTACCATCCTATATGACACTTCATACCAATATGAATTGGTTAGGTGTTCATGTTATATATAAATGGGTTCTAATGAATCAAATTAGGGTTTTCCAATTCTAATCTATGATAGTAGTAAGTCATAAGAAATTGCAAAATCTATTTTATACATAAAATATATATTTCACTTACTACAAAGCAATATAATTCATTCATTCTCTAATGACCAAAATAGTTCCAAGTATGACCAATTCGTAAATGGTGGCGACTTGAGTCGGGTTTGTGTCGTTCGTGTTCAGGTCAATTTTGGTCATCACATTTTCGACTCATTTATTTTTGTATAAGGTTCGGGTCTTGTCACTTTTTTCGTGTCCGGTTCCGGTCGTGTTTTGTATCTACCCATTTCGCCAAAATGTGTTGGTGAAATTTTTTTCAATCTTTGTATACAATTTTCATTTCCAATTTTTCTAATTCCTTATTTGCTTCTATATGAATTTCGAATACAAATTACAGTTACATTTTAAATTCAATATTCAATATTAGTTTCGATTGTATTTAAACTTTAGATACGGTGTTTGTTTCAGTTTAATTCAAACAAAATGAAAAACAGTTTAGACCGTTAAGCAGGACAACATCATTAAGAAACTACTACACTACCACGTAGTCAATTATCATAATAAAATTTGCTAACAATCTTTCAAAAAGTTCATCCTTAAGTCGGCATAAAAATTTAAACTACTAAAGCATCTCTACCTTGAGGGTTAGCTGTCGCCTCGTGAGTCGGCGGTAGTACAACAAGATCACACTTTAAAGCAATCACAAGTTAGGTTTATGTTTATAATAATAAATTCCAACACATCACTACATAGCATCATATATGGTTAAGTTTCATCATTTAACATCATCACATACATCATTAATCATCGTAGACATCATAAAAAATAATTGTCATCATTAGCATCTTATTACATATTTTTCTCACTAACCATCTGTGACATCCGTCACCAAAGCAAGCGGGGTTAGCTTGACCTGTAACCTGCCACTAGTATTTAATCTATTTTATGTGCTCGTGTAATTTCTAAGATCTAGTGAATGCTAAATTCATGATGCTAAGTAAGATCGACTACCTAAATGTTGAGTAGTGTCAATGATAGAAATAAGTTGAAATCTTACACTTCAGTGAGTCGAACAAATTTCTAGAGCACAAGTTACGTGAATAAACGTCTTTAGAACAATGGGATTATGAGTTAACCCCACAAATTTATACACCATAAAAGCCAAAACTCTAAACCAATTAAAAACATTTAAAAGTGCACCCAAGAGAACTAACAAAGTGTACCACACATTGGAAACCAAATACATCTACAAGGAATAGGACATACTAAACACAAAATAGTAACAATATTAGAAATAAAAAATAAAATAAAATAAAATAAAACAATGGTTAGTACTATAAAAAAATAAATCCCTCAAATAAACTTAATAACACTTGTATAATACATAAAACATATGATGCACCTACATGAAGTGTCACTCTAAATTACAACATAATAACAACATTTATATATATATATAAAATATACAATATACACATAATATTGCATAAAATCGGCCAGCCCTCATATGGACACAATAAACTTCCCAAAAACTAATGAACAAATGATTTAATACACCAAAAATAGAGGATTGTTTCCATAGAGTCGAAAGCTTCCCTTAAAACACCATATAAACACACACAAACACCTCAAAATCGGCCCCATCTCTCCATACTCTCCAGCCAAGTTTTCAAACTCTCTCAACTCCATCCTTGGTGTTCTTCAAGGCTCCAAGAAGAATCAAGCCAACTTGATCTCCAAACTCTAGGTATACACTCTTGTGCTTAACAATCTCTTATTCTTTATTTCTCTTTAAGAATAACCCTTGATGATGGATCATCATAGGGACCAAACACATCCTAATCATACATAAGGTAATGATTTTGATGTGTTTGGGTGAGTAACAAACCCAAAGGGTGGCTTAATTAATCAAAAACATGAAGAACAAGGACTTGTAAATCTGGACAGAAAACATGGATGAACTTTAAGAGTTCATATCTCAGCCACAACAAACTTAAATAAATCGATTTTTGATTCTAGAATCAATTTCTCTGAGTCTAATTTCTTCTCCAACTGGTTTCATAAAAAACTAAGGTGTTTTTGTCGCCCAAATAATCAAAACCGTATAGGTGCACAAATCTGTTGATTTCTGACAGTTTACTCTACTAACTTTAATAATACAAATACCTATTCTAAACATCACAACAATTCTTCAAAATAAATCTGGGACATCTTCCATGAGTTTTCAAAGTTCTGTAAAAATATTGGAATTTATTAAGTTTGTTTTCTATTTTAATCGGTTAAAAACATTTTGTTTGTTGAATCTGGAAATCCTAGGGTTTTTCTATAACAGACTTTAAATCATCATAATTAATTCAATAATTCTAATAAGAGGCCAAAACTTAATATGGATAAACTTTAGGGTGTTTATAATCACTGTAGAAAATATTAGAATTTATTGAATTTATTTTCTATTTTAATTGGGTAAATTTTTTTTTTGTCAAATCTGGAAGTTTAGGGAATTTCTATAATCAGAGTTTAAAATATTGTAAAACATTCAAAGATCCGAATTAGTGGACAAAAATTTGTATGAATGAATTTTTAAGTGTTTTTAAGTTACTTTAAATTTTTAGATTTTATTAAAGTTTTTTAGTATTTTAAATAAATAAAAACTTTATGTCGCGCGAATACATAAGTTTTAGGCTTGTAGCCTCGTATACCTGTCCCGGGTTTTGGGAACAACAACTTTTATATTTTTCTTGTTTTCATGTTTGACTATGATTGTCGTAGGGTGACTTACCACGGCACAAGTCCCCTCTTGTGTCGGGGGAACGTCATGACGTGTTGGTATGTTCAATTAGAATTTTCTCTATACCTCAAATCAATATGTTATGACGATCCTCTCCGTCACACTCCGTGTTTCCGCCTAGGCGGGGTGTGACAGCCCATTCGACATATACTATCAATTCTTTTAGTATCCGACTTAATTTATTAGAAGCCATTCGACTTAGCTTTTCACTATGTGACTTATATATATATATATAAAGAGATATGTCCAACTTTAGCATTGTTGCATGGGTGTAACTTGGTTCACCAACTCCATCCGACTTGTATTTGAGTCCGACTTAAAGCTTCATAGTAAAACAGCTTGGACCTTAGGCCTATCCGGCCTACTTTGGACTCGGGTCCCGGTTTGAGAAATCGGAACAGAGGTCCGACCTAGAGTGATCCGGCCCAGGGGTTAAGCCCATTTAAGATTAAGAGTAGAGTTGAGGATTTCAGGTTAAGGACTTGAACCGTAATTTAATTCGTTAAGTTATGAATTGTAGGTCCTCGCAATTGGACGTGTTAAATATTCAGACTTGTGAAATCTGCTGCTTTTGACTGTGCCGTGGATTTTACACTAACTTATACATGATATTAGTGTGAAATGTATATGTTGTATATATGTGTGAAAGTGTAGCTGTTATGTTATTATGTGAAATGAAGGGTTACGTTATGTTGTGGTGAAAACGTAACTTGGGCACAGTCAGACAAAGTGTGAAATCCTTAGTACGGCTTGGATAGTCGGCTGTGACCCAAAGTGTGAAATCGTCGTCAGCGCACTGCGTCGATAGTATGTAAAATGATATATGATCATAGATTGATATGTGAAGTATGACATGTACTTACCTAGTGTGGTGTCTAAGTTAGAGTGCTCGCTAAGCTTTATGCTTATTGTTGTTAATTTACTCCTTTCAGGACCTGATCGTGGGAAAGCTCCGGTAGCGTGAAGACGGCTCGTTTTCTATCAAACGTTTCCGCTGCTTATTGAAGGAATATTTTATTAAACTTCAAATTTGTAATAATTACTTAAAGAATTATTCAAGCCCTTTACGAAACAACGTCTATACTTAAATATTGAAACATACTTGCGACGTGTAGTTCCGGGTGCGGAACCTCGTCTGAGTTTTTGTCAAATGACTAGTTATTTACGTTGACATGGTTTATATATATATATATATTTACACTCACTTGTTCTAAAAAAAATTGGGACGTTACAAATTAGCTCTCACTATTTGTCTTTAATTTGAAAAAACACACATCCAAAGCAATGCCACATAGGATTACTCTAATCTAATTTGATAATAATCTAAATTACAATATTTAATTTAATGGTGATAGTAACTTATATTCACTAATTGAGATTTGAATGTGAGTTTAAAGACAATTACTTAAACCTAAATGTAACTACTTATAATTAAATAAGAAGCTAAGTCATTGAATTCATAATTAAAGAAAGACATATGTAACTTAAACCCATTAAACTACATTGATTGAGATTTAAGAAGCATAGGTCTATATACAATACAAGATCAAATTATCCAAATCATGACGCATCAACATATCATATACTCTAATTTCCTTGAATTTTGAAAATGAGGCTTAATAACCATTGCCACCTAGGATTAAAAGCATCTTATGTTAAAGTAGATATAGATAACTTAATAAACACATAGCAAGTGGATCTAAATGAATTAAACTTAGATATAAAAGAATAAATTAAGGACAGAGGGGTATTTAGTCTTTTTAAGTGAATTTGGACTAACATTGCAATGAAATCTGAACTATAGGAATCTATGTTGTAATTTTTAAAGCTTAAGGATTAAATTTGTAATTTTGTGCAAAGCACATAGACCAAAAATGTAATTAACTCTAAAGTTTAATATGTGTGACTTTTAAACATAATTAATAAATCTAGAACATATGGTGCTTCAACATGAGTTCCTTATTTCATAACAAAATCTTTTTCTCATGAACTTCTGTCTCTTATAATAAAAGAAAAGTAAAAAATGTTTCATGTGCATATAGTAGAAAAATGTGCAAGTGTTTTTTGCACAAAGTTGATCATATTAAAAAATGTAAAAATTAATAAAGTAAAATAAAATAAGCGCATATGTCATATCCTACCTATTTGCGATATTGAGTACAATCCGACACGTTTTTTTGTTAAGGGGATAATACGATCCTAAGATCAGGATCGTGATTTTGATAACCATGCATGTTACTATATTTAAGTGATTTAATAGTTACAATAAAATTAGCTTTCAAAACAATTTAAACCGATAGTTAACAAATGAAAGTTTCAATGGCCAATGGGGAAGGAGAATTACACCCTTATGTGTGTGTGATTGCGATGTGACGTGCCTTGTGAATTGTATTTTAACTAGAAGAATTCAATTGTACTTTATTTAACTACTTAAGCATATGGGAGAGCTCGGCATTAGAACGGGATTGAACCCGAAAGTATTAAAGCCGAAATTAGACATTTGTAGGAACTGAATACTGTTATATGGTACCGGTCCTAGTCTAGCACCAAATTTTGAAACAGGACGTTCTTGACTCAGAGATGAAGTTAAGTCAACAAAAAAACACATAGGATAAAGAATCAGCCCATCCTGAGTTCTTATGAGAGAATTATGAGTACAAAGTTGAGAAAACTTTATGTACAAGTGTGGTAAGAAAAAATAACCAAGTTCAAGTTTTCAAGTACCTATGTTTAGGGCTATGTAACTTAGGCATACTATCCAAATCATTTCATACTTACAAAAAACACATATATAAAAGAATCAGCCTAATCCGAGTTCGTATATGAGAATAATGAGTGTTCAAAGTTGAGAAAAAAAATCCTGCACGGACATGGTAAGAAAAAATGACTTTTAAGTTTGAAAAATTTATGTTTTCAAGTACCTATGTTTAAGGCTATGTAACTCATGCTATATTTATCCAAATCAATTGATTTTTGGGTAACAAAGAACACTTATGAGAATCAGTAAGTCCAATCCAAGTTCGTATATGAGAGTTATAAGAGTTTTGAGTTGATTTTTTTAATTTCAAGTAGACAAATACATATGTTTGGGGCTATATAACTCAAGCAATATAATTTAGTTGATTCTTGAGCACTAACCAGGGCTGGTCCAATTAATTTTTGGGCCCCTGGCAGAATCTTGTAAAGAGGCCCCTAATATAATTTATTTTCAACCACATAAATTTCACAAATTTTATGTACCCTTTCTTTTCTTTTTTGGCTATCCGATAATGTTTTTTCTAAGACTAATAGTAAGATGCTCAAGGTTTCAACTCATAATTCAATATTCAGTAATCTCATTAACATACTACATATGCAATTAGTCGCATAAAATTCAAAAAGATCAAAACAGTAATCACATTAACATAGAGAAAGATCAAAACATTAATCAAATTAACATAGAGAAAGATCAAACCAGTAATCACAGAACAACACTAATCACATTAATCACGGTCAAGACTCAAGGTTTCAAATCAGTAATCACATTAACATTGTTAAAGCCATAAAGGATAAAGATTGGAACTTTTAAGAACCCTAAACTAAATGTTGAAAAAAATCGGCTCACAACTAATTAGTATTTAGTGAAAATTACTTACAGTTAAGTCCAAGAAGAAGTGAAGAATAGAGCGAAGGGCCGAAGGCGGGTCGGCGGCGACCGGCTAGTCGGCGACGAATCGACCGGCGACCTTGATGGATAGAGCGAACAAACTACATCACACCGTTTATCCTCCTAGAGTCACCAAAAGTGAACAGGTCGGCGGCAGCGATGGTTGGAGAGACGGAAGAGAGCAAATGGCCGACGAGTACTTAACTACTTGACTTCTTGACTTCGAGAGAAGGACATAGCGAATAGACTCCATTAGACCATCACTGTTTGCAAATTCGAGAGGAAGATTGATCCTTAGCCTATTCATCACTTCAAGAGTCAAGATTGGGAATCGGAGACTGCAATTTTCGAGAAAGCTGGTCGACTACTCGACTTCTTGTTCTTTGCGACCGCCTCTTCAATTTCATTCCGCCTCTGACTTCACAACCGCATCTTCAATTGCCAACAGTTGGGCTCTTTTAATGAACTAATACCTCTAATATTAATGGGCTTACATATATATACATATATAGACTATATTTTTTAGAGTGAGCCCTGGGCGGCTGCTCTTGTGGCCCTGGCCCTAACATGTAGCCAAGACAACAAATAACTAAAGAAAAAAATCAGTCTAATCTAAATTCGTATAAAAGAATAACGAGTGTTAAAAGTTGAGAAAATCTTTTACACAGGTATGATAAATTGACTTTTTTAGTCAGGAAAATACAAGTTTTCAATTACCCATGTTTAGGGCTATGTAACTCAGACTATAATTATTCAAATCAGTTGATTTTCGAGTCTAACATGTAGCCGAGACAACAAAGAACACATAGGAAAAAAAACCAGATCAATCCAAGTTCGTATGAGAGCGTTATGAGTGTTCAAAGTTGTGAAGAAATTTTTTATATGTCCCTTACTATACCGCTTCTGTTCGTTAATTCTTGAATATTGGACCAAAAGTGCCGAATCAAAAAGTAGTCTAAGTATAGAACCGATTCTCATACCTTATAACATGAGTTGCTCGTGTTTACTACTTCGGTTTGTAAAATTCGATCAATTCGCTCCCGCGGTCCCGCATATATATTTTTGTTGTTGCTAAACTCGCAGCTTTATGAATGGTAGGACTCGGGAGTATTATCAATCAACGCTTCTACTGTTCTACACGGTCAAAATCTTGACTTTTGCAACGTGGGTGCATAAGCCACACGTCACGTGCACCCCTCCGCACTCTATCGGTATCCCCTCTCTTCTTCCTCCTACCTCTGGTCTTCACAATCTCCAATCGCATCAAAGCTCGCACGATTCAGCATCTGCCATGGATTTCTGGCAAAAGGCTCGGACCTTCGCCGAAGATGCCGCTAAGAAATCGCAGGAATTAACCAAAGAAGCCGCGAAACGATCACAGGAGTTTACCAAAGAAGCCGCAAAGAGATCACAGGACTTCACCATTGGCATTGGATCATCGAAGCTATCAGACATCGTATTGGAGGCATCGAAACGGTCTAAGGAGATCGCTGTTGAGGCGTCGAAGAAGGCTGATTTGATTAAGGTTGAGGTCTTGAACCGTGCGGATCAGATCAAGTCTCAGATTCCGACCACTTCTGCCGCGATCTCGCAACTTGTTGTTGACTCTTCGCTGTCTTCTTCTGCGGCAGCGCAGGGTGGTGGTACTTCTCTTGCGGATCTCGAGAAATTTGGAATTACGGATGACCTGCGAGAGTTTGTGAAGGAGATCACATTAGATACGTTTCGAGATTTCCCGCTAGAAGGTACTGTTATTTTGCTTTTAGTAAATGCATGTGAAAAGGAACCTAATAATAGAGGTTCTTAAGAATGCTTAGTGAATGGTTGAAATCCCTACGATTTTCAGACTCTATTACCTGATGACAATGTTTCTCCTCTAGGGTTTTTGAGCTTTCTAATGTATTTAATAGCCGCAACACAGTTAACACTTCTCTGCATTCTATATTGCGAGTTGTAATGGTGCTGCCATGATTAGAACGGTGTTATAATTGTGAAAAAACTTAACTTGAGTACCCGGAAGGTGAAATGGTGATGTACATGTACGGAGATATACAAAATGATGATTCGGATGCACATCTTTGACACTGGGTTTAGTATGTCACCTAACAGTCCCATTGCTTATGTTTATAGAAATTTTGGAATCACACCAAATCAAGTGTACTTATCAAAAGTTTAATTATAGTGCTTAGGCTATAAGTATTTGAATTTCTGAGTTATGAATAATAGAATTGGAGGTGCATATGTTCTGCTAAAGACTATTCTATGATTCATTTCTTCCATCTGGAAGAGGCTGGGTGTTGACTGATTTGGTTGCAGTGCATCCGCTGTGAAAAATACAGGGATTAAAGTCGTATGTCGCTATGTCCTAGGTTCGTCTAAGATAAAATGTCACGAATGACAGAACAAAGTGTAAATTCTGGAAGATGTGGATCTTTTTTCCTCTTCTGTTTGCAAGTCAATTAGGGAGGTAGCTAGTGTTTAGACATTTGGAAGTGAATATACAAGTTGACAGAAGTTTGCTTATATGTATATATATGACAAACACATTTCGAATGTATAATATTTCTCATGCTCATGTTAATTTTCAAACATGTTAAAAGTTCTTATTTCAATTGATCAGTGTGATGGTTATAAACTTATAATTGGCGTTGTTTATGTGATGCGCAGATGACTCACAATTGTCTGATATTCCTACAATCTCAAATGTTCGACAGGATCTTACAAAGTGGCAAGAGACGCATGCTAAACTTGTTCTCTCAACTGTAAAGGTAACTTCTTGAATCCTTCTAGAGAGACAAACATCATATGGAAGTATACGACTTTGCTCATGTTTACCTTCGCCATTCCTACCAAGCTACCCCCTGATATTTTTATCTATTTTGTGATAACCGACCTTGGGGGAGGCAAAAAGAGTCTTATGAAAAATTATACCATCCTGCTTTTTGCCCCAACTATCTGAGTACTCTTTGTTTCTTACTTTCATCATTTATGTTGCTCATAATGCTTTTGACACAATCTGCCTCATTCTTGTTAACACAAACTCTTATATTTCTTTCTTGTCATGTATTTCACTTTGCTTTAGTATGTCTTCTATTATTAGTGTTAGGATCAATCACACACAAAAGCAAATAACCGTAAAGTAGGATGAATAAAGAACACGAGAGAATTTACGTGGTTCGGTCAATATTGCTATCAACCTACGTCTACGGAGCAACTAGGGTTATCTTTTTATTGAGGTGCTACAATGTTTACAAGTACAAATGAGATCGATTTAAAGGGAAAACATAATTAGGGAAACCATATAATTATGTAAACTAGATCAACTTAATTATAGAAGCTAGATCAACATGATTATGAAAACCATCAAGGTTGTAAAAATCGCTTGGCGGTATGTCGGCGGTCGACCACCTTCAAGCGATAAATTGGTGTTGGCGGCGATTAATCGGTTTTTCGGCGGGGACCCTAAGATTTAAAGGAATTTATTTTTTAAAAAATAAATAGTATCCATATTCTAACAAAATAAGTCAAATAACCACAAAATACTAAAAAGTTTAACAAACATGAAAAATAAAAAGCATAAGTCCATAATTAGTTTAACAAACTTAAATAAAAACACAAGTCCCATAGTCCATATTAGTTTAATAAACTTAAAAGCATAATTAGTTTAATAAACTAAAAAGCAATTGAAATCAATTAACATGGGAGGCAGCTGTCAATTTAGTATCTTACTAGAAATAAAAAAAAGGGCAAATTGCACGAAAGTACAACAAATTATGCCAATATTGCCATTGTATGCAACCAACTTTATTTTGTACCTAAAACTACACAAAACTTACAAATTTGGTTCATTGTATGCAAGTTACCTATGACAATAGGTAACTTACTGTAACTTGACAAAAAATAAAAGAACTTTGGTACCTGAAAATACAAAAAACTTTCAAATTTTGTTCATTGTATACAATCGATAACCGGTAACCTGGTAATTAGGTTACCAATTGTATACAATGAACAAAATTTGTAAGTTGTATGTATTTTAAGATACAAAATAAAGTTAATTGCATACAATGACAATATTGGCAAAGTTTTTTGTATTTTCGCGCATTTTGCCCAAAAAAAAAGCAACAACCCTCCTATAGGAAGAGTTTCAGCGGAGTCGCACCTTCACCGGAGAGGAAGCTTTAAGCTGCGTCCGAGTCGCCAAAGAGAAAGGGGGATGGCGATGGCAAAGAAATAATCTTCAAATGGTACTCCCGTCGTCTTTTAACCCTAGTTTTTAAAAGTCAAAGCAAATGTGTTGACCGCCAACACCGCCAAGGCCGCCAACACTGCCAAATCACCGATATTGACCGGGACCTATAACTTCGACCGATTTGGTGATTTGTAGGTCAGCTGGCACGTGTCCCTTCTAAAACTGGTGGGATATGCTTTAGTATAGAGTTCTCTTCCTTCTCTTTCTCCTGGGCTAGAAGACCTTTCTGAGTCTTCTCTTCCAGCAAAATGCGTAGCTACTCGTATCATGACCAATAGGAGTGAGCATGGGTCGGTTTGGGTCGGTTTTGACCCCAAACCGAACCGAAACCGATAATATCGGTTATGTGGTTTTTCAAACCGTTGGGTATCGGTTTCTAATGGGGCGGTTAGCGGTTTGTGATAGTGGATCGGTTTTTGTTAACGGTTTTATTGGTTAACCGTTATATCAAACACATGTACAATCCAAATTAACAAGATGTACAACCTAAATATGCACACCTTTGTGACTTGCATTATCACATATTCACAGTGACACAGGATTACAGGAGCACCAAAAACAGATTCACAAACACATGTACAACCCAACTTTTCTTACATTTATTAGTGACATAGGATTAAAGGAACACCAAACAGATTCACAAACACATGTACAAGTGTACAACTTAGCTTTTCTTACATTTATTATCACAGATTCATGGACCAAAGTACTCAACACATAAAAACTCAAACACGAAACTGAAGCAAGAAAGGAGACAAAGACAGCTTACTTTTGAGTATAGTGTACTACAGTTCTCGAACCGGCTAGGGTTTTCTCAAAGGGAATCAGCGCGCCGTGCAGTACTGCTCTTGTCTTCTCAAACTTGAAGAACTGGCTAGGGTTTTCTGACTCTCAAAGAAGGATGGGGCTGGGGGTCTCGAACTCTCGAAGTAGCTGGCGGGCGACGGCTAGGGTTTTCTGGTTTCGAGAGACGAGAAAGTCACGCTGCTTGCTTGTTTGGAAATTGGAATGGATTATCTCAAACTAAGAAAGGGAGAAGAATGGGTTCAAAATTTTGAAATCCAAATTTCAAAAAGGTCAAGTTGGTTTGGGCTTTGGCTAAAATCCTAAAGATAACTATTTTTTATTTTTTATTTGTTGTGTAGACTTTTTAATAATTAATTATATAAAATAATAAAATAATAAATCCTTATCGGTTCGGTTTGATATCGGTTCGGTTATATGTACAAAACCAAAACCGACCCAATAACTATCGGTTAATGAAATTTTAAAAACCGAACCATCGGTTTTCATTTGGTTCGGTTTTAATGGTTCGGTTTTAAGGGTTTTATCGGTTTCGGTTCGGTTTTTCGGTTAAGACGCTCACCCCTACAACCATTAACCTGTTAATCAGGTTCAAAATGTTATTATGAATTTTGAATTTTTAAAAATTTGACGTTCTTCATTGTTCTTAAATGTTCATGAATCTCCTTCAATGGCACACTGCATATTTGAATCTCCATCATGAACCATAAATGGATGAAAAAATCCCTAGTGGAGATTGAAGGATATTCGTTAATCCTAAACCGTATAGCAAGATAGATTATGCGGAAACCCTAAACTGTGTAGCAACATCAATTTTGCACAGTATATCATAAATCATAAATCATTTGCGGATTGATGGAACAAAACTTAAGCAAACCCTAAATCGAACAAATATGATCAAGAACTTGAACAAAACTAAACAAACGATGGTGGTTGAACAAACCTGAACAATAACTTGAAGAAGATTTGTGAACCCCTAATGGGTCGGCGACAAAACCCTTAAGTGGATTAACAAACCTGATAATGGAAAACCTAACTCGGACAAACACTTGAACGAACATATGTTAGGAACCTAAATCAAACCCTAACGAATAGGTCGCTATCTAAAATCCTAGCCAAATGCAAACGATGGGATGAAGGCCATAAGAAGCCAATCGGAACCTGAATTAATTAAAGGCTTTGATGAAGACTTTTGAAGGGTGTCAAAGGCTTCTACTAAACATAGACGAATGCTTTTGATTTAACTTTTTCGAAAGATAGAAAAAACAAAATAAAGTGGATAGCGGAAACCGAAAAATATCGACCAAATATGGAATTGTCGCCGGAAACCAGCTCTTAAATGGGTGACCTGATATAGCAGGTCACCTTGCATACATTGCACCAAAATACAAGCTGGTTGTATTTTTATGTACAAAATAAAATTGATTTCATATAATTACAATTTTGACAAATTTTATTGTATTTTCACGAATTTTGTCCATCTGTATGAAGTTGAATTTGTTATAACACTTTAAATATTTATAATTATCATTATTGTTAAAATAACATTTATTTTTTTTGATTAGTGATTGTTATCATTACAACAATATTTATTTTATTTTTCAGTTATTTTAATAAAATATGACCTATTGTAAGCTGTAACCATTATAACTGTAACCATTATAACATGTTACAATATAAGTGATCATCTTTTAAAGTACAATATATAAATTGGTAAGTTTTAAAATTGGATATACGTAATAGCAAAACGTAACAAGTTAGATATATTTTAATAAAATAAACCAATAGATGTAATATGTTATAAATTATAAAGGTTTTTGGATTATCTTACTTTTTAAAACTTATTAGCTTGTTAGAATTTTAAATAAGTTTATTATTATAATTTGAATTTTAAATAAGTTTATTATTGTTGTTAATCTATAGAATTTTATTTAATCCACGGTCTATACATCCTCAAATGGTCTATGAATATATAATATCGATGTTGTATATTTAACAAAATCTAGTTATTAAGTTTTGGAAATTTCAATATTTGTATCCACTTCCGGATCTATTTTTATTTTTCTCAAAATTTTAATAAGCTAACAATCTAAGAATTTTTTTAGGAAAAATTACATAAAAATACAATAAACTTTGTCTTACTTACCATTGCATATAACCAACTTTAAATTCTTAAAAACAATACAATCAATTTTCATAATCATCTCATTGTATGCAAACAACTTTTTTCTATGTCTGATATTTAGTTACTATTATATACAATGAACTATGTCTTAATTTTCATAGTATACGACAACTTGCATACAGTGAAAGAATTAATAAAGTCGATTATATCGTTTTTAAGAAAATAAAGTTGATTGTATAAAATGATAACTAAAATAAAATTTATTATGTTTTCATGCAATTTACCCATTTTTTTTATCCATAGCCCATACACCCTTGAATGAACTATGGATAGATAATTTCGCGTTTAGCAAAATCTAGTTATTAAGTTCAATTCGGAAATTCTTAAATTTTGTATCCACTCCTACAAGATTTGTTGGGAGATATCGACGTAAAAGTTTAAAACAATACAAATTTATTCTATTTTGTTTTTACTGTATAAATTATTAGAAATTTTTGTAAATATTTATAATTTCATTACAACTCTTTTGGGTTTGTGGGTTCAATTATATGTACTATTACATATAAACTTTAAGTACGTAACAATCACACACACTTTTTGGGTATAGTTAAATCATTTGTTGTACATTTATTCAAATAGATTACGATGAAAAAAATAACATTTTTAATATGTTTCCATTACATTTTAAATAATTGTTAGTGTAATCAATGCTTTAGTTTTTATTAAACATTACCCATTATATTTTTTGATGATATAATTTTAATATTAGACAAAAACACTACAAATTTATAAAATACAAGTTAATATGAAAATAATAAGTTTATTAGAAGTACTTATTAGTAGGGGTGAGCATGAGTACCGAAAATACCGAACCGTACCGGCACCGTACCAGAACCGGTACCGAGTTAGAGTTTTCGGTCCGATACTCGGTACTTGAAATATTGCTAAATCGGTATTCGGGACTAGTACCGAAAAAACTAGGTAAAATAGGTGCCGGTACCGTAGTATGAATACTCGGTACGGTATTCGATACCGTCTTTAAACCAAATTTGGTATTCGGTAAAATCGGTACCGGTACCGGTTCCGGTACCATGCTCACCCCTACTTATTAGAATATAAAATTGCATGTCACAAGTTAAATATTTAGAAGTGATTTCTCATGTTTGAGTATGCCGGCTATTAAAAAATACAAACCTCAAATAAATATATTCGGATAATATTCATTGGTCAAACAAATTTTTATAAAATAATTGATTTATAAAAAATCAGATAAGGTTTTATTAATAGCGAGGATATTTGTGAAACATAAACAAATTTTTCTATAAGTGGGAATAATCCAACATAAATTTCCAATGGAAGATTATGTCTTCCTGTTTTTTGCAAAGATCCACAAAGTCCGTTATTTTAATAAATCTCAAAGATTTGAATTTTAAAATCCATCTCATACTACCTAGATGTATGATACATGTGGAGATACCATTTTAATAGTTTTCTTGCCAAAAATTATGATAAAAGGAATGACAATATAACATAAAACATTTCAAGTTTCAAATTTCAAAAGTTAAAAGTTGGGTTGTGTTGGGTCCCAATGGTCGAAGCACACATTCGACCGTGGGCTGGTGCCTTCAGCCCAGCAACTCATCAAGCCACTTTTTTGCTACTTGGTGTTTTGTCCTATAAAAATCATTCCTTGGGTTATTTAAACACAGTTTCTTGTGCAAAAAAAAAAAATTCTTATGTTTCTAAGCACACTTCCTTCAGCCCAACAACTCATCAAGCCACTTTTTTGCTACTTGGTGTTTTGTCCTATAAAAATCATACTTTGGGTTATTTGAACACAGTTTCTTGCGCAAAAAAAAATTCCTTATATTTCTAAGCACACTTGTAATCGTTCAAATACATGTTCTAAGTGCAATTCTTGACAAAGACTCATATTTTGAGGAGCAACTCAAAAGCAAGAGAATAAGAGTTTAGGAAAAAATTCCTTATATTTCTAAGCACACTTGTAATCGTTCAAATACATGTTCTAGGTGCAATTCTTGAGTTGTTAACAAAGACTCATATTTTGAAGAGTAACTCAAAAGCTAGAGAGTAAGAGCTTAACAGGCATATCTATTTCTCTCATGTTATTTATTTGTGAGGTAAGAACTTATTATTGTAACCACCTTCTTGGTATTAAGAGTTTTTGTTGTTTAGTTCTTTGGGAATAACTAGTTGTGGGAAGTCGCTTAAGGTGGTCACTGTCTTTGTGAAATTAGTGATATGTGCCTAGGTGATCAATATCTTGGGAAATTAGTGATAAGGTTATCACCGCCTTAGAAAATATAAGAAACATTGTAAATGTGATAACTACCTTCTTAGTAAGACGTGCTGGTGACCTCTCTCATTCAAGAATCGTTATTAGCGAATACAATTATTTGATTGAATGCCAATGAGTGGATGTATGTTGTATTCGTTAACATGTAACCAATCCACTATACCTCTAGTATCATCATTTCTCTTTCTTAACTTTATACTTACTTGCACATTTACATTCTTGAATTGAGTTGTTATATATACTTGATTCTATTGCGCATATGAGTATAATTTTTAAAGATTGCAATAGATAATAATTTAAATTTTTTAAAAGCTACCATATGAACTATTTAACCTCTTTTGTAGTGTCTACATAAACTACGTGTAACGACTCAAAATTTTTAAATCCATAGTATATACAACATAAATCGTGAACGCAACTTTCTTTATACCAAAATGCGAAGTATAAAAAGTACAAACAACAGGTGTCAAACCTTTCGCTAGCTCGCAATTTCACCCCCAAAATCAACAAACTTGAAATACAAGCTTCTAGCAGTCCATCGTTAGCCCAATATACACTTAAAACAACACTTATAACATACACTGTATAACTATACATTTTTATAACTCCATTAGGCCTTAACCCGAATGATCCATTTTGGTTCAAACCCAAGTCTTTGAGCATATAAGACCTGCTCGAAGCTTTTCTTGCCTTGAAATGTTTATAGACAAATGCTAACAACATTTTTAGGCTCTGCTTAGTGTTACGCACACCAATTAACCAATATGCACCACTAATTGAGCGTGAAACCTTCAAATGTACTCAAGAGTATACTCAAAATAATACTAACATTGATTTTATGCAAAAAAAAGATGTTTAAGACATGTTATATTGCTTTAAAAATCAACATCAAAAGCTTGTTCTTTGAGATTTAGCTTGAATTATTGGGCTAGTCTTTAGATAACACACCATTCTCACACTAGAATGACAAGAACACACGCTTCTCATGATGTACCGGAGAATTAAAGACTCCGCTTTTGGTTTAATGGGTATGCAACACCCCTAAATCAATTACAATTTACTATAAAGTATTACTTTTTGCACAATTGAGTATATAAGAGCTATTTTACTTGGCAATTACTTTCTTTGACCTTACTAAGCCAACGTTTACCAATTTGTTTGGTTTTCCCAAAAAAATTGTTATACTTTAGTTTGACTTAGAAGTTATTTTTTACCCTTATACTGACTTTGACTTTAAAGTCAACCTTACTTAATTTCTATAATCAACATGCTTTAGTCACTATATTTATATTCTCGCGCAATATACAACGAGATTTCATTAAATCTATTATATGAGAACTTTAAAACTCAGGGTGTTGTATTACGAGTTAAGTTTAACTTTTCCACGTTTTAATATATGTTGGTGGCAACAACAAAAAACTTTTAAGGATGACAAAATTGTTTTATTCTTTTGTTAATTTTGTCTAAACTTGTACTAAATCTACATACTTGTGAATTTTATTATGTTGATGGTTAGTGTTGAGAATTGTGAAAACACCATTTTGAGTGTTGTGAAAAGTATCTTGCAATTGCTGACAACATGACATTTTATTATCAAGAAAAAACTTTTCAAGTGCTTGTCACAAGTTGTTAGCAATGCAATCATCACGAGGGGTAGTTTGTAATTTGTAAAAGTTTTCATCACAAGTAGAATAAAAACAAATATTTCACACGAGAATCAATCGCTTCCCGGTCTTCACCGTTATTCTCAGAGTGTTTACACTTTCCAATTACGTGACCTACAACTCGAGTGCCTTAAATTGTGAAGTAGTGGGTATAGTTGTGGAAGAGGAAGCAGGAACATACATTGTGACAATAGGAACTTGAAAGGAAAATACAATAACAATTAAAAGAATAGAAAATGTGCTCGGCGTGTGTAGGAAGTCTTGTACAAAAAGTGCAAGTTCCAACCTTTCACCAGAGGAAAAGACTCACAAATAGTAGTTGAACAAATCCAATAAAACTTGAACCAATCCACTTAAATGTAAACTGAGCAATTGCAGTGACTCGTCCTTTTGCTTAATAATAAAGCAACAAACCAAGAAGCCAACGAGTGTCTTGGTCAAAGTGCAATCCAACAAATAGGTCTCAGCCAAATCAAAATAGTTGACTTCGATTAAATAATCGAATATAGTGCAGTGGGAATCTACCATCAATCGCTTATGCAGCGTGTTAGTCCCATGTTTAGAACAGTTAGATTTGATGAGACAAACCATAGCTATGTATAGATGATAGGTTAAATGTTAGGAATTATGTAAGTCTGTTATAGACTGACTAGTCAGCTTAGGCTGAGTAGTCAGCGTATAAACAGATATAGAGTTTTCTATGTAAGTACTAGATAGCTCAGTGACTTCTAAGCTGAGATAGGTTTCAAGAATGAAGACTTGAAGA
>JAUEJL010129693.1:0-11352 GCA_032274825.1 Drosophyllum lusitanicum | reverse complement strand
TATTGTTTTGTTTTGTCATTTGTTTTCTTGGGAGACCTCCTGGTTCTCGAATTCCAGGGTTTATCTATTCAAGCATCTAATTAAGGGTGCCTGTTATCAATAATTTTCGATTATCAATTTGATTCATATCAGAAAGAAAAGGACAACAAAGATCGAGGATGAGGATTTGACCGTGTATTCATCTTAAAACAATGGGTTGGGAGAAAGCAAATCCGACACAATCCCATCTGGAATTAGGTTTACCCACCATCACCTTCTTTTCCAGAACCGTGATCCCCTCCTCCATGTTCACCAATAGTCCACTAACAAACAACAACAAGAAAATGTGAACTCTCACCAGTGGAGATGGCTAGAGAAGGAGGTTAGGATTCTTTATTTCTTTCCTTCGAATTTTATTTTGGATTAAATTTAAATGGGTTTGAATAGATGAAGGTGGAGAGTTTTCCATAGGGGACCAAGTACTTCAACAGAGAGTTTCAGGTGTCTCGGCTCCATGTTACATAATTTAGATGAAGACGTGACCCACCTGCCATCAAATAAAGGTTGGTTGTGAAGTGGAGAGTGCCCACTGGAGTTTTGTGTAAAAACAAGTGCCAATGAAATAAATTCTATAGTGTGGTCGTTAAAGAAGGCACAAGAAAGGAAAATAGAAGTTGCGGAAATGAGGATTTTAAGGTGGACTTGCTGGAAAACCTTGGCTAACCAGATTCCAAATGGGGTTTCAGGTATGAGTTAGGGGTAGCCCCTATCCCCACTAAATTGAGATTTGAGAGAGGTGAGACGTCGTTGGTTTGGCCATATTCAAAGAAGACTGTCATCGGGCGTCGACACCGTTTAGGAGAGTGGACTCGGTCATAATTAACGACTCAAGTAGGAGGGGGCGTCCGAGACTAAGGTGGGAAGATAGGGTGAAACTAGACATGGTGGAGCTACAACCCTGAGGACATGACCCAAAATAGGACTACGTCAAGTAGGAGATTTTGGGTGGAAGGGTGAAGCGTTAGACAACTTTTCCATTTTTGTAGATATGTGTATAATGTATAGGTCTGTGTGGGTGAGTCTGTATGTCTATTTATTTATTTAGATGCATTGTACTCTATATTTCAAATATATATATATATATATATATATATATATATATACAGGGATAAGTTCATTTAAGAACCATTTTTATTGCGAGTACCGCGAGTACCATTTGTAACTACCATCAATACTCATTAATAGCGGTATTTTGGTCTTTTATATATTTTCCCAACCGTGAATTGCATCCGGGTGGATCGTCATTAAGAGCGAGACTAGATTTTCCCAAAATACCCCTCATTAATGCGTCATTAATGAGCCTTTTAATGACTCATTAATGAGCCGTCATTTTTGTTGGCCATTGATTTATTTTTATCAGTGGCCAAGATTGGTTCTCGCGGTATTTGCAATAAAAATGGTTCTCAAATGAACCCTCCCCTATATATATGTATATATATACACACACACACACACAATAAAGATAAATAAGAATAATAAAGATATAGAAGTATATAAATGTATAAATAAAAGATACAAACAAGCATAATAGCAGCGCGTCAAAAAACAACAAAAAAATAAAGTATAAAATAGCAGCGTGCATTATATTGTATTCTTTTATCATCACAAGTATACCTTATCTCCTATATTAGTATCACACTTCCATAAAGCAAATCTTTGAACAACATTTGACAAGTCAGAGCCTTCAAGGAAGCAGTCACTCTACCCTTGATTAGAGGTATGACTATCTACGTATTACCTCTCTCATGTCGGCATATTTCGCCCGGGCGGGATTAGGTATAGTTGTTGATTTGATGAGTTTGAAGTATAATATGGATATTTTTCCTTAATTGGGTTTAAATTTAAGAAGAAATAGATGATGATGATGATAACGACGATCACAACGAATAAGGAAAAGGACGATGAAGCTGAAGACGGGGATGAATCTGATTTTGATCCAGCTTGTGTATTTGGGCATGGAAGGGGAAAAAGAAAATTGTGTATGAATCTTTTTTTCTTTATTGTGATTATTATAAATGTTTTTAAGATGAAACCAAATTTGATGAATTTGGGTTTGAGTTTTTTATTACTATTTTGGTTTGAATGTCTTTCTTGTGCAAATTCTGGGTTTGAACTTTTTTTATTTGGTTTAAATGTGTTTGATCATTTATTATAAGAATATGGGTTTAAGTGTTTATTGGACCTCTTTGAAGATGGAGAAGCTGAGTGTGTTTTAGTTTGGATTCGTTTTCTTTGGATATGAATACGGGTTTTGATGAAGACGAAGATGCCTAACAGAGATGCATCTGGCAATGAGGAAGCTCGATTATGGGAGGGAGATGGGTGAACAATCCAAAACGCCCCTCACGCGAGAGGCACATGATGTCATATATGTCATATAACAGAGCATTTTTAAGAGCATTCTCTGCGAGGGACCAAAATCATAACAAAACAATGAAAATAAGGACAAAAACTGATATCTATGAAGGGATCAGATGGGTTACAAAACGATTTTTTTCATCTACATATCATAAATTCATAACCAGGCAAATCCTCAAAATTAGTCATGGTTTCTGAGTCAAGTAACACTTCGGCACTTCCCCTAAAGTTCTACTATGAAACCCATACTAGTAAATAAATTTTGTAGAGAACCATGAAGATTACTTATGAGAGAACATATATGATGAATATAGTACCCTACACAACTTTGGTAGACTATGATGAGAATATGAGATAATGAATATGACTATACGGCATATAACTAGACAATTGGTGATTGGTGAAACAAGACACGCACACATACATGAAATCCATAAATACATATATGCATGCCTATCCCATGGATACATACGTCGAGTTTAGGAAGATAGAAGGAAAGATACAGAAATTTCAAAAGACTTACATCATGAAGGCTCTTTAGTCCGAACATCTGAAGAATATTCTCTGGAATAGGATCTATGTAAGGAGGCAATGCATCTAGAACTCTGGAAAATATTATCAAGCAAGTGAATATGACATCAAATGTATGTAGAAAGGTGTTATAGTACAGCAACTACTCTTATATCTGAACATCGACTATGAAGTTATTACCTTAACAAACGTAATTAGTACGAAAGGGAACATATAAACATATCAAAGACATCTCCTAACAAACTAATAACACATTAAAGAAAACAGCAAGCAAACAGCAAGCAAGCCACAAGCTTCTAAAGACTGAGAGTAACACAGAAAAATTACAGTCCTATGTGTCCAATAGATAAATTAATCATGTCCCAATTAAGATGAAGAACGCTGATTTTTTTCAAAAGGATGAAAAACTATGTTCCTCTCAGTGAATACATGGTCCATCCACCAAAGCTCATAAGTTGATAAGGAGAAGCCTCCTGCATATAATACCTTAAAAACATATTGAGTTGTCTTTTTATTCTTTCACCATACAGTAATATCCACACTATAGATACTTTAGTACTGTAATATAAACAAAATTAATACTTGATTTAACTAAATATAATTTGTAAACAAAACAAACATACAAACATACAAACATACAAACATTCAAATATTATAATATAACTTATAAATTTAATATAATCAAAATTAAGTAGTAATAATAGCTTAAAAGCAAATCATAATTGATACTTGATTTAACTATGTATTGGTAGTTCCCACCATTTAATATAATTTTATAACTTTTTCTAAAAGATCGGCTCTTGATTAACAGCCGGAGGTCTTTCGGGAAGCAGTCTCTCACTCTCTCTACACCCGTGTAGAGGTATGACTGTCTACATCCTACCTCCCCATACCCAGCTTATACGGTATTGATTACAATGGTTGATGTAATATATACTTTTATAAAGTAGTTTTTAAACTAATTCTTCAAGTACTATCATCCTTAGAGATATCTCTATAGTAGTATTAGCATAATCCAGCAGATGGTATGAAGGGATAGAAACCTGAAAACATATCCATGTAAATAGCATAGATCAGATGACTTAATGACAAATAGAGGCGTTCAGATATTGACAATATTACAAAAATAGTTGAAGAGAAAAAAGTCAATAAGTGATTTTAACCAAAAGGATTTAAACAATAGAGACCGGAAAATAAAATCTTGGTTACTAATATCATCTTTTAGCAATAGATACCTCATCAAAACAACTGTGAGATATACAAAGAAAAAGAAGTGTAAATCACAGAATAATAGTGATTGGTAGAATGAAGAAGGTGGTAAATCAAAACCTTGCAATAATGTCGCCAAGTAATTTTGGATTGAGACCACCTTTTGAAGGATAAATTGGATATGGCCTCCCTTCAGCACATGCAGATTCATCATCGTCATCTCGGATTAAATCCAGACTATAGTCCCTCATTTCGTAATGATTTTTGGTACGCTTAGTCCTCACCTACATTATTATTCGAGCATGTCAGCATGAAGTAAGAGTTCTGAATACAACAAAAGCAAGTGCATGTTCCGAACTCCAAGAAATGTAGATGTTACTACCACGAATGTAACTAGTATAATTGGATTTCCTGTTAGTATTCAAAATTATGAGTGATAACCCCATTCAGCACCCCTAGTTGATGACATGTTAATGACACGCCAAGTACTAAAATAACATTCCTCCTAACTAAGGATTTTCCATGGTTAGGTCCTCTGCAGATAACATTGAAGCAAGCCTCCACAAAAGTAGAACCCCATGAAACAAATGAATATATGGAACGCACTATTAACTCACCTTGCCACTGACACATACAATGTCTCCCACTTTCTGCTTCCCTTCAATACTATGAAGAAAAGGTTGATATGTAAAACGAGTCCCGCGGAAAAATTTCTTTAAGTGCAAATATATTGTCCTCTTGCTTCCACTATTATTCTTTTCAGAAACCATACATGCAGAAGCTGAAACAGTTTCTGTAACCTCACAACTGACAATCACCTCAAGAAATGATAGAGAACAGCTTGCCTTGATTGCCCTACAAGTTCAAGATCATATCATATCCATCACAAAGAAAAAAAATACTTTCATACAACATAGCACTGATGCTGCGTCCACAACCAGAAGATTGTAGTGAATTAATGAATGAACAATATACAGCGAGCACAATATATCCACCCATGCACACGTATTTGACCATTTTTTACCACGAGTCCATGTTTCATGCGCAACACTGGGCCACCCTGTATCTAGATTCTCGAGCAACAACTGGTTAACAGAAAACTAAAGTAATGTCCAAAATAGCAGCACCAAAATCCCCAACGATTGGTTGTTTTGAATTAAATAAAAGAAAGAACCTAGATTTTTAATTATGTGGCCATGTTTATCGATGAATTAAAAAGAGATGACATCATGTCATCCATCAAAGCCAAAAGTGGTACCCTGATAAGTTACTAACAAAGAGAGGACCAAAGCAATTACCAATAAAATCTCTAACCTGGATGATAAAACTTTTCCAATAAATATCAAGTACTGTCCGTCATTGATATTAAACTGTGCATTCTGTAGGTCAGCATATGTCCGCGGGAAATGACACAACAACTTCCTTATCTGGAGATTATTAAAAAAAATTGATCCATGAACACAATAAGACAAGATAATTTATGGAAAGAAGAAAAGGCAACAGCGTCAACAGTCACTTGTTTTCCTACAACCTACCGTGTGCAAACCAGAGTTCTCCAACTGACTGCACTGCTTCTTGCTCAATGCGGGTACACAACTGATAGGTTTATCAAGTATTAACTCAAATGGTGCAGTGTCTGGTTGATATTGAACTGCATCTCTATTAGAAAGATCATTGACAACATGTTGAAGATCTGATTTCTCTTTGTTTTGGGTTTTAATGAATGATGGAAAGCCAGAAGACTTTTCTTCTTTTAACAAAGATTTCCCATTTTGGGAAATGGATGGAGAGCACGTGGAACCCGTGCTACCATTATCTGATATTCTGTCAGTCTCGTCGGAAGAAAATGAATTGAATTCTGTAGGTATTGGACCCCATGAGCTATGAACAAGCTCACTACAAATTTGTGCTGTCAAAGCGAGATTCTTTTCAGGGCCATCTGAATTTCCATCATATAACTCTACTGGACTAGATTGCCCTAGCATGATGGAAGGAAATTGTTTCCGAACAAATAACGCATCAAAATCATCTTTTTCTTCATCAAAACCATCATGACACATAGCGGGCGATAACTATAAGCAATTGAAAGATATTAAATTAACTTCTATTTGTATAAATAAACATAAAGTGTGAAAAGTATGCAGAAAAGAATGCCTTTAGAACATAAAGGATATGACATGTTTCCTTAGCATGAGTTAACTACAAATTTCACATCTAAAACGAATCCAAAGACAATCGAACAAATGATGTTAGCATTCAGCATAGAGCAAAGCAATGCAAGTCTTTTCAATTCTATCATCCATTAAGACAAACTTGTTCGGTTAGAAAAGAAAAAAATCAAGTTAGTTCAAAGAAGTTTAGAAAAAGTGGAGAATTCTGTACTAGAGAGCAAGTGACATTCTACCTGAGCATACAAGACCAGCCTTTTATAAGAATACTCAAACGTTGATGCTAACATCAACACATTCAAACTTCTATAAGGAAAAAATAAATCATTAACAAAATCTAGTAGATTACTGAGATACGTTTATACTAATAACTCAGCAGGGGGGGGGGGGTAAACACAGACAATTGCATAACCTTTAGATGATTATTTCTTGGAGAAACACCAAAAAACAGAATGATAAGTTGATTAACAAAAATCTAAGAAACAAAATCTAGGTTCTGAGTGATAATGTGATATCAAGTCAACTTTTGGTAACACTGCTAACACCCTTTAGATTTTAGAAAGAACTTATAGGGATCTTTTGCTTTTGTATGCATGCATGCAACAGATGGTAATTGATATACAAAAAGTAACAGAAAGACAACAAATCAAGCTGGGAACATACATACTTATAAAATTCCCTAATGAGCACAAACCTTAGTGGACAATTTCCGTCGATCCAACCTGCTTACTCTGCCATAACTATCTACTTTGTGAAAAACGTTCTCTGTTAACTTGTACTTAGATGGAGAGACATATTTTGAGATATTGCACAAGAAAAGACTATTAAACCTGCAAGCATTAAATAGATTAAAATTCTACCTTATTCAATCTGCTCTCCCACAGATTACACATGCTTGTCATTCCAGTAAATGTACCTCATTTTTCTACCCAAAACATGCCTATATCCTCGTGCAGCTTGAAAAATATTAGTACGCGCAAAGCACCTTTCACTTGAACACTGCATGCTAAAATTTCCTTGATTAGAGAAATATAGGACTTCTATTCAGTCAACTTACCAAGAAATAGTTAACTGCAAACAAAACCTACAGATAAGTGAATAACAAATAACATGCGCCCATAAGAAAACTAGAAAAGTACTCAGAAATCTATTAGTAGATATCAATGTTTTAAAACCCGGTTTTTTAGTTGACCCGGTCTCCTCACCGGGTCACGGGTCAACCGGCAGGTCAACCCGGTTTTCAGAATTTTCAAATTTTTTACATATGTGTGTATACATATATATATAAACTGCAAAAAGTAAATAAAACATTGCCTGCAATAACAAAAAAACATAAACCTACAATATCATCAATCCAAACACATTAATCAAGTTCAACATAACATACAATACAAAAAAAAGAAATTCAAACATCAAATAACAATTCACAATCAAACCAAATTAAAGATTTTGAGATATTGGAAAGTGAGTTAGAGATTTAGGGTTAAAAAAACTTTTTAAAAAAATATATATGTATATACTAAACCGGGTCAACATAGACCGGGTTGACCGGTTCAACCATTAACCTGGCCGGGTCACTCCGGGCCATAAAAAAACTAAAAACCCGCTCTACGTTGACCCGCTCTAGTCACTGGGTCAACCGGTTCGACCGGCCAGGTCTTAAAACATTGGTAGACTATTATAGCAGGAAAATCAAGACCCACCATGATTGTAGCATACTTAAAGGTGTTCTTGATTTTGAAAGTACAATCTTGCATGATGAGAACCAATACTAGAAAATCAGCAGTAACTCAAGAAAGTCATTACTAACATTGGATATCTTGGAAATTGAGAATGAATTATTTGTGGAACAAAATGGGGTCTATCTTTTTGGATTTAAAGGGTTACACATTTTATAAGTTGAATAAGTGATGGGTGTCTGTCTCAAACCAATTAGCAATGATAGTATTCACCTCTGGATCTCTTTTACCTGTGAAAAACCGAATCGTCTATCCAATCTGTTCATATCTGAAAGAGATCCAGAGATAAATTCTATCATTGCTATTTGGTTTGAGAAATGCCTAAAACATTCCTTGTATAATAACGAAGCACCATTAGTGCACTCATTCAGTAAATAGTCTTTGTATAACATTCTTCATATGATATTGAAGCACCATGAATTCTGTCATCGCTAATTGGTTTGGATAGATGCCTATCACTTGTTCAACTTAAAAAATGAGTTATTTCTGACAGACCCTATGCCAGTTAATGGTTATCAAAGACAGACCCTATTTATATAAACACAAACTCATTACATGGTTTAGTCCTTGTTCCCATTTGGAACACAGACACTGACACACACACACACTGATACATATACACGCCCAGAGTTGTAACATAGACACGGAAACAGGCATCAACCGCACACTGAAACACAACCAAAGAGAGAAACACGCACATAGACACACACATAGCCACACAGAAGCAAACATTAACACACACTCAGACCGAAACCCAAACACACACACCAACACATACTCATATCTAGAAAATAAGAGCAAAGGAGATAAAGAAAGAAAAAATTAGTAAATTACACCGAGTATAGGGGAGGGATGAGTCAACGCTGCTTGTGGTGATCGGAAGCAGTGGCCGGAAAAAGTTGACTGCGGCGGGTGGAGAACGAGATACCGAAGACGGGCAGGTGCGTTGGAAGATGAGAGGTACGGAACATGAGTTTAGTTTGAGGTAAGATTTTAAGAAAAAGGAAAATCAAGTTAAAGTGTAATTATTTTTGTATTGGTTAATTTAGGGACGAGCGCGGTTTTAAAACTGAATCGAACCGGACCGAACCTGAAAAAAGTGAAATCGAAAATGCCCTAAAGTAAGAACCGATGACCGAATCGTTTGTTCCTAATCAGCTCCGGTTCGGTTCCGTTGATTCCATGTAAAAAATCGAACCCGGTGGAACCGAAAACCGAAATACGGAAAATATAGGAACCGAAAACCGACCCGAAAGTGTATAAATCGGTCTGGTTCGATTCGGGACAAACGAGAATTTTGCTCATCCCTAGTTATTAGCGCAAACAAAACAAAAAATACAAGGAATTTTGTTAAAATTGTTATTTAATGTAATCAATCTTAATTTATCTAAAAATATAATTAATTATTAAAGAGAGAATTTCATATATCCTTGCAAAACTTGTAAATTACCTATATATCTTTATAAAGTTTAAAATTACATTAATATCCTTGCAAAACTTGTAAACTCACATCTAGGGGTGAACATGGGTATCGAAAATACCAACCGTACCGGTACCGAGTTAGAGTTTTTTGTCCGGTACTCGGTACTTGAAATATTGCTAAATCGATATTCGAAATTCGGTATTCGGGACTAGTACCCAAAAAACTAGGTAAAATAGGTACCGGTACCGTATATGAATACCTCTTTAAACCAAATTCAGTATTCGGTAAAATCGGTACCGGTTTCAATACCATGCTCACACATATCTAAATATTTATTTTAGAAATAATCAAATCGTTTAAATACTACAAAAGATTATCTCTAATTAATATTTACTTAAAGTTACTATAATACCCTTAATGTATATAGTCTGCCATTTCATTGTCTCTCTCAAGAAGTCGACCGCCATTTCATTTCTTGTTTATAATCTTGCATCTTATTGCCGCATGAAGCCAAGTTAAAAGAAGGTTTGAGTGCCTATCTATCAAGATCTTGAAGAGTGTGTTAGTTATCTAATATACAGAGGAGCTTTGCTCAAGGGAAGTTGTTGCAGGATCAAATATCGAAGAAGTGGAAGTAGTGATGGTAATGTGTCAAGCTTTTCTTTCTTCAAGATGGTGAGCTTTAGCATTTAATCTATTATGCCTTCTTCTTTTCAAAAGGATTGGGAAGTAATTTTGTATAAAATTCATAAAACTATACCATAAGAATAGGGTATTTAAGTAACTTTACTTCTAAATCAATTTAGATGTAATTTTTTTTATATTAAAATAATATGATTATCCCCTAATATAAGTATTTGGATATTAACGAGAGTTTACAAGTTTTGTAAGGACGTAAATGTAGTTTTAATATTTGTAAGGATATATACGTAATTTACAAGTTTTACAAGGACATATATGAAATTTTCTCATTTTAAAAAATATGTTATTGTATGCAATGTTACCTACTATAGTAGGTTACTTTTGTGACAATCGGTTGCTGGTAGGGTGAGCAGGAAAACCGAACCAAAAACAAAAAAAACGAACCAATACTAAAACCGACAGTTTTGGTTTTTAAAATTATAAAAATCGATTTTTTCAGTTTTGGTTCGGTTTTTTGTTTCAAAATCGGCCATAAAAACCGAACTGAACCATTTGAAACAGAACCGAACCGTTAGGTTTAGGGGGGCATACTTGTACATTTACATATCCGTTTAACATAACTCAAAATCCTTACTTCTAGTATGCCAGTCCGCCCCTTCCCCTTGTTTTCACTTTTCCCCAAAAAATCCCAAATCGGCACTCACTATCTAACACTCTACACACCAATCACTTGAATCTCGAATATCAAATCGACAAACCAATCTTGAATCTTGAATTGACAGACCAAATCGACTCTTGAATCTTGATTCTTTAAAGTTTGAAGCTATAAGATCTCGATGGAAGTTTGAAGTTAGAAATCTTGACAGACCAAATCGACGGCGTTCGCTCTCCCTTCGTCGAGTGTTGTGAACATCCCGACAAGCAGCGGTAGCGCCTATAATGATGCAGACCATCGTTCTTCCCCTGTCGAGTGTTGTGACCATTAAGACTAGGCGACCAGCAACGGGAGTGCCTATGCTGATGAAGACCATCACCACCCAACAAAACTCACCACCATCGTGTATCGAGACAATAGTGGCAGCGCCCATAGAGACAGTAGTGGTTTGCTTTTTATTCTGCTTCAATTTATTTGTTATTTTGATTAGGGTTTAGCAGTAATGCAAATCTGTAACATCCTCAACTTGGGCTTAGTTGTAAGTACTAGATACGTGTGTATAGTTAATGTAATAGTAGAGTATTTTAT
>JAUEJL010129682.1:0-11354 GCA_032274825.1 Drosophyllum lusitanicum | reverse complement strand
TTATTGCCTCTTACCCTTTTTACCATAAAATCCTTTTTACTTGATCTCTACCCTATATATATATATATATATATATATATATAATTTCTCAGACATTTATTGTTAAGACTAAAATCACATATGGAGAACCAAGAAGTCAAGTACCACAGGGGGCCTTTGAGTATGCTTGGAGTTATTAGAGAAACCATGAACACAATAGTTAGAAACAGGAGGCCTATGAAATTAGTCATATGCTTACTGATTTTAACAAATATCCAGTTCCATGTAGCTACCAGATATGATCTAGAATCCCACCAAAAAGATTTCTCATTTCAAATCTCATATCAAAGGGGTGGCAAACCCGTCAATATGCGAAAAGATGTTACCAATGAACTCCATGAGCAACTGATGACAAAGTTCCATATATTAATCTGCTCCTGTTGCTTGTTTTTATATCTTGCAATTATTACTATCTCTTCTTCATATGAATCTTACACAAAGAATACCTCAAACATCATAAATGCTTTCTGTAGAGTATCCAGAAACTGGAAAAGGCCACTTCTCACTAGTGGCTGCATTTTGTTGCTTAGTTTGGGAATATACGTAGCTTACGGAATTGTTTTTGGGGCGATTTCATTTTTCGCACGAAGATCACATGTTGACTCTTTTAGTTTCTTCTATATCTCAGCACTAAAATGGATTTGCAGCGCGTATATGGCTTCGCTTTGGATGATGAGTCTTGTGGTTACAGTTCTAGAGAATAATATCAGTGGGCTTAAAGCTATAAGTAGAGCAGGGGAGCTAATGAAAGGAAAAAGAATTCAAGCATCTTTGTTAATTATGGTTTATTATGTCGCGTGTCTACTTGTTAAAGAAACTTTTGAATCGATGTCGATGATGTTAGAAGAATTGGCAATTGAAGAATGGGTGATGTGGGCTATAAGGATTCCTTTTATCGCGGGATTCACAAGCTTTTTTGAAGTTTTTGTGTTTGTGTTCTACACTGTGTTTTACCATGAATGCAAAATAAATCATAAGGAGGATGGGATCCTACATGCTGGTAGTGTTGCAGATAAAACTTCCTAGCTTGTAGTGAAGTTTCAAAACAGTGTTTTGTTGGTGTTTGACTAGCTCTTTTGGGTAAGCAATTTTGATTGAAAATTGGTTGTGGTGTTTTTGGTTGAATAAGGGTTGTTTAGTTTAGGTTAAACCTAGAATATTTGATTTCTTGTTGCAGATTTGATAGTGTTCAATAGATTCATTTCTACAATGGGGGACTGCTGTTTGTTTGGACAGTTGCAGCATTATTCATTTTTTTGACTTAATTCTAGAGGGACGGGAAAAGGGCTTTATGTTGGATAAATTGGTGTAATTGTGCATTTTCTGTTTGTTTATCTTGACATATTATGTACTTTGTCGTGACCATCTTCTTCACGATTTTGGAATCTGACTGCACTTCCCCGTTGTTTCTCATCTAATTTGTGACTGCCATTAGCTTTGCAAAATATTAACTCTTTGATCGTGTCCCCTTAACTCAATCTCCAAAACCTCAAAATCTGTCATTAAGACATTAAGATTAGACTTCTTAACTTGAGCTTTTCCTCCATATATATTTACTCTTCATTTGGTCTACTATCTTTAATGTTCTTTGATCCAGAATTTATCAACCCGGCCTATTAGTTAATGGCTGGTGATTTGCCTTTTGATCGCAGTCCTTGCTTCCTGCAATGTTCTTTGTGAATTAGCTGTTTGAGCGACTCTAACTCTTTGTCATGTGAAACCGATCTTTACTGGACCTTATAACCCCTTTGCCCAAAGCAAACTTTCCAGCAACTCCAATTTTCATAATGAATTCCATCAAATTGTGGAATTACAAGGGTACCCTTCTCACCACTTATCATGTTTTCTCGAGAACCTCACTTTCAAAAGTTGATACGGTTTTGAAGATTTTCTACTCTCTGGTTCTGTTTTACTCTCCTCGTATCAGACCCAATGTGGATTTGATACCAATTTGTAAAGTAAATAACATTAATCGGCAGGAACGTTTTCACTAGAAAGAGAAAATGCTAAACATATTAAAAAGAGAATAGCTACCTTCTAGACTATTTTTTTTATTGATTACTTTTGCTAAGGATCCATGACCAATAGGATCCCATATTTTAGATATGCTTCATGTTGTGTGTGTATATGTGTGTGTAAGTCCATTTTTGTTCCGATCAAAACTAAAATTCAGAGGAATAAAGCAAATAAAAGATCATCTTAGGCATATAGATTTCACAACGATTAATTGGAAAATAAGTAATTACTTTCAATTGTCAGAAGTCAGGAAAAGGAGACTTAACAGTTGAAATGAAGAGCCAAAGCATAAATCAAATATTAAATTGATAAAATCGTTTGGCTGTTTCTAAGAAAACTTAAAAAACCATCGATTCTTCAAAAATCGTTTGTGAGATTGCGACTTTGCAAAGGAATCACGCAAAATCGTTTGATCATTTGAGATGGAATCGGACAAGATTGTTTGGGAAGAAGAAACAAAATTAGTGATTGTAATCGAATGTTGGGAGTTCATCACTTGAGGAAAAATGAAATCGAATACTTCAATGTTCGGGGCTTTTGCGATTCAAATCATGATTTATCAAAATCGAAGGTTGTTGGCATTGAAAGCAGATGATCAAGGATTTTGCTTCATTGCATGATTTAACCAACAAAGATCAAAATGTAAAATACAGAAACATAAGGTAGATTTGAGACTTGAAATCCTTCAAAGTTCTCAAACATATGTAAACATTTCTTTAATCATTGTTACTTGATTCATAGTTTAGTTCTTATCAACTCTTTAGATTTTAATTCCTTACTTTTTGTCTTTTACATTTTGGTTAATTAGTTATCTGGTATGAAGCGGCGAATCTAGTACCTAAAACCACATGGTTCCTTAACTTAGTTGATATGACAAAACGAACACTGGATTTTTCTTAGGGTCGGGTGATTAATATAAATTAATAATAAATAATAAAAAGTTATAATAATAGCATGAACATTGTTATAATCGTTCTTTTACATATTAAATTTTTATATCTGCTTATTCTATCAAATGGCTTTTGAGGATTGAGTTCGGTTGTTAATTCTACCAAATCAAAGGATAGTTCATTTAGATCAACCTAATATACTTTCATTACTCGTTATTTGTATAATAATCATTTGTAAATAAACTAGATTCATTAGTTTCTTGTAAACCTTATAATTTATAACTAAAATAAATAATTAACAAGATTCAAGTAATAACATAATACAATTAACAATTAAGAAAAACACAACTAAATTTAAACGCAATGCACAATTTAAGAACATACAACCAAATAATAGGACAAATTAACACAATAAATATTTGACCCTTCAATTTTTTACACTAAAATATTATATTAAAGTACTAAGCAAAGCTGAAATAAACAAAACTTTATCTAAGAAAATAAAGCTGGTTACATTTTGATTAAGATAGTTTTGAAAATAAGTTTTTATATGTTTTGTAGAAATAATTCAAAAAATAGATGGTTCCTTTGACCCACCTTGGTTCAAAGTGGATTCGCCCATGCTGGTATGTAATTGATATTTGAATATTAATTTGTTTACTAATTCAATAATTTGCTTAGTATAATTAATTGGTATTTACAGACTAATCGATTAATTTGTTAGTTTACGTTTTTATAGATTTAAGCTTGCTTTTATATATTCATATATTTTTAATAGTTTTTTTAAAAGACTTTTTTTTTTAAAAGTATGACTTCTTCGAGAATCACTAATTCCCTACTGCTAATAAGAAAAAGCTAGGTCCAAAAAGAACTTCACGTTCTTTATCGTTTAAAAAAGGACCTCATATTACATTTTCACAAAGTTCGGGAAGTGAATTGGATGTTTTGTAAGTGCGGGACTAGAATTGTAAATATACCCTGCAATGCAAACCCCCAACCTCCACATCTTCTTTTTTGGCTCAGGTTTGTTGCACTTTAGGATGATGAAAGAGATAGCAATCAACAATTAGAAACTCCATCTTTGGCTCTGAGAGAAATTGAGCTGATAATATGGTAAGTTCTTCATCATCACTGTGGACTGCTAATGGTGCTATCCAACTCCAACACCCATCTTCTTCATCTATCTCCAATAATCGACACTCTGCCACAGCGATCAGGTAAAATTTTACAATACCCAGTTTCATATTTGATTGCTATTTTCTACTTAGTTAATCAATTTAGGTTTTTGTGACTCTGACTATCAAGGAAAACTGTTTAGAACCGAATTGAGTGTTCTTGGAATCAATGAAATCGATAAACTTTTGCACCACGTGAAGAATTCCTGCACAAATGATTATTTCCCAAATTGATATATTTATATGCCATTTCTAGGGTTTTAAACATTTTTGTATATATAAAGAAAGTTTTAATGTCTCGATTGTACTAGTCAACTCTACTCATTCCTTTGGATATGCTTAAATAAGTATAAGCGTAACTTTCATCTTAAAAAGATAACTGTATGAATCCCAAAATTAGAAAGAAAATCGAGCTAAACGTCACAATCTATTATGAGGAATTCACAAATCAGAAATCTGAAGGATACAGAATGCATATTCATAAGAATAGGTCAAACCCTAGAACAAATTAGTCAAAGTGGTATTTGAGGTTTGAAGCTACATTAATTTACAAATTCTATCTTTTTACTCTCTGATTGTTTCCAGATGGGGTTCGAGGAGAACGTTCGATATGCGACCCGTCATTCATAGAACAAAAGGCGAAGCAATTCGTGTATCTAATACTAATGTATGCATAACCAAGGCTTCCCCATGTATAATGCCAATATATCTGGTTTGAATATGCTTTTTTAGGTATGTGATTGATGATTGTATACCAATGTAAAAAGACACATCACAAATATATTCATGTTTTCTTTTTGTGAATTATATTACATCTTTAACTTGATTAAAAAATATTTATATTTACATTGGACCATTGGTGTTGGAATGAATCAAATCAACAAATATGTATATTCATACCTTAGATGTCGCTAATTTCAAATTTTCGAAGATTCATATAGGTTTTCTTACTAATTTCATTCTGGAAAAGATCATTTTGACCTTTTAAAGTCAACCAAGTTATAGTTAAACTTCTAAGCAGTTCTGAATTCTAAAGGTTCTTGTCAATACACTGATAACAGAATGTCAAAATTAATTTTGAACGAGTTTTACAAATTTAAAGATTGTGACGAACTGGCGATTAGTATAGCAATAATCTTATCATGTCTCTCTATGTAAAGTACAATGTTTACATCTCAAAATCTACTAATTGGTCCTGTTGGTGGAGGCTCCCAAAGGGGAAATCTATAAACTGATATGCTCTTTATTATCTATTCTATGATTCAGGCTACCTTTCTTTTTTTCCTCAATATTGTTTCAAGTTACAAGAGCTTTTTCTACTATGTAGGTTACTATTGCAAGTGGAAAGGCGAAGAAAGAGGTGATTATGGTTGATCCAGCTGAAGCAAAGCGTTTAGCTGCTAAACAAATGGAAGCTATAAAAAAGAAACAAACATTTGTAGTAAGTTTCCTGAGATTATTGCTTTATACGTTCTCCGGTGGTTTTTGGAGTAATTTTGATGTTGGATTCATGCCCAATCATGAATAATAAATATAATGGTTCTTTTTTTTGGGGGGGCAGAGGAGGCGTCAAATAGAAGCTATAAACGGGGCATGGGCTATGCTTGGTCTTACAGCTGGCTTAGTCATGGAAGGCCAAACTGGAAACGGCATTTTGGCTCAGGTGAGCTCATGTCAGGTTTAGCCATTTAGTCGTTCGGCTCATGTAACATGGTTAATTTAACCTCTGTTTTGGTTCTTGCAGTTGGCTGGATACTGGGCAGCCGTGGTCAACTTTTTTGTAAGATAACTCACAATGGTTAGCCTGCATGGCTCTACAGTCTACATGAACCATTTTCAAACCTTTTGCACTTAATTTATACGTACTTGTTTATTTACTGAATACATTAAACATCATCCTGAAAACAAAATGTTTGGGATAATTCATTTTGTTATTTTTAAACTTCTTTTTGTAAGGTAAATGGAACCATACCAGATCATCGTATAAATTATCCAAGTGTAGTCTCTGTTTGACTTTGGTCCGATCCTTACTATGCTAAAATCGTCCCTATGTGAATTCCTGAGCATACCCTCTTCCACGTGCCCGTATAACACATAAACATACTCCCCTCCTACAGTCAGTGATATAGGAGACCTCTTTGTATCGAGTGCAATTTCGTCAAAGACTTGAGCTTTGTTCCACCCGTCTTCACTGTCGAGGTAATAAAGCTTGTGTTTTGACATCAGTAAAACAACACCATCTTTTTTTATGTCGATAGCGCGAATTTCCGTTAGGTTGATGTTAAGTTCGACTTCTTGAGCCATTCCATCTTCATCATAGACTTTGAACAATTTCCCAGTGTTTGATTGGATGACAAGGAAGTGTCCGTTGCTATCGTAAACGATTCCGTTTAGCCCACATGCAGAAGTAGGTATATGGTGGTCGCTGTAGGCCGAGCATGATGAGAAGATGGAATGCCGGCCTTCGATGCCAACTTTCCAGATATAGTTGTTAGCGGAGTTTGTGATAACAGCATTTCCAAAGAAATCTAAGGCAACTCCAGCGGCACCAGGGGCAGAGGCGGAGGCAGCCGGCTCATGGAGGGATGCGAGGAAGAGGCGACGGTGAGGGGGGTAGAGTTGGTAGGTGGCAAGGGCGGAATTAGAGGGATTGGAAGGTGAGTAGACTGTTGTGACGATGCGTTGGCGGATCGGGTCCACTATGACGGTAGGGAAAAAGGAGTCAGCAAGGAGGGAGCGATCAGAAACGAGAGTCTTGACGGTGCCGGAATCAGAGATTGAGATAAGGGATGGATGGCGGGAGGAGGTGACAATGAAGCGATGGGAGGTCGGATCACGGGTAACTGATACCGGAAAAAGGTCTGGCGAACGGAAATTGATAATGCGGTGGTTACTGGTGGCATATATGGAGTCGCTATGTATGCTGAGTAAGACGATGGTGCTTAGAATCACAATGGAATCGAAAAATGACATGGTCAATTGACAAATTCTTGCAATGAAAGTGAGGATCTCGTGTTCGTGCAGAAGAAATCGATAATCGAATACAAAGTGCAGGAAATGTGCATGAATTGGGCTTTAGATCCGATGAAGAAGCACCCAGTAAGGGATTGAAATTTGCGTTTTTCTTTAGCTGATTATATAATAATAATAATAATGTTTTGTTAACTGAATTTTCTTAAATGTATTTAAAATACATTAAGAAAAGATACAAGAGTCTTATCATAGGTCACAAAGATCGAGACAAAAGATATAAAAGACCAAAATACTTGTCTTCGTCAATTTTTTCTTTGACGCTTCTGCTTCTTCGCAATCTTTTTTAACGTTTCGTAATCTATTCTTATTTGTTCATGACGAGACTCGAACCCATATCCTTTGGTCAATGGGCAATAACCGCTTCTTCGCAGTCGGCACCTTTAACAATCTACAAGTAATTTTTTATATTTCTTTAGTATTGTGTGGATGATCAATTACTATAATCAATTTATTATTAAAAAGAATCTCAAGATATTGAGTGAATAACATAACTTGAAAAACAGAGTAGCGTGGCTATTACACTATTATCACTTATATATAACCAATAAATTGTTGTCGTGTTGAACAATTTATTGATTATACCAGGTATATTCTTCTGGTTTCAGGTATATCGGGTCTGGTAGAACGGTTATTTTGATATAGATAATATAATCGATAACCAAACCGTTCTACTTTACGGGTATCGGTACGGTTCGGGTCGGTTAATTTTGGGTATATTCTATTTAGGGCTTTTTTTGTTAGATTTTTTTGGGTCAAATATTTAAATGGTATATTTGTATAGCATTTGTTATTACATTTTTAGGCCAATCATTCATAGTAATAAACAAGTTTCAAAACAAAATGTACAAATCACCATGATAAAGAAACATTACCTAATCAAGACTCGGATCTAGTTTTTCTTAAAATTACTATAAAACCGAGTTAAACTTCAAAAATATTAATGTACTAACTCGGATATTAAGTTCAACATGACAAAAGAACATTATCTAAGTAAATGTCATCTTTATCTACTTCACACAAAATATTAATGTATTAACTTCAACATGTTATAGTACTAAAACATAATTAAATCGTGTTAAGTTTCACAAAATATATTCATTTTTCTTAAACCTTCATCTTGCTACCTTTATGTACTTCTCCGATCCAAGCTTTAGTTAGATATATATCTTCTTCCAACTCTACATAAAAAAGAGAATAAAATTTAAAAGTAATATGTAACATAACATACATTAATATTTAAGAAAAAATAATACATTTATCAATTTCATGTATTGTGACCCAATCTTAGATGCAAATTATACTTTAAACCATCTTAGAAGATATATACATACATACATTGGGTTGAAATGAATAAAATGTAATCAATTCAAAAAAATATTAAGAAAAATAGATTTCTTAATAAAATAAAACATAAATCTGGTCATCTTCAATCAAAGCTAATACATCTAAAAAAAGTTACTCGGGTATTCAGGTATACCAAAATTTTAAACAACCAACCCGCTACCCGAACCGAATTTATAGCGGGTAAATCGAATACCCGAATTTAGCTACCCGAAACCCAAAATAACGGGTCGGTTTATTCGGGTAACGGTTATTTTCGACACCCCTAAAATCTAGATTATATTGTTAAGTAAGAAGTAAAACACATATACTCAGGGGTCAACCCAGGATTTATGTTGACCGGTGGCACCATATAATGGTAAAAATAAATTTAATTAAAATTGTGAGTGTTGTTTGGGTTTTTTCGGGTTTCAATTAATCGTGCGGGATTAACGATGTTTCAGTTGTTGTTACGATATTTTAAGGCCAAAATTTAAAACAAAACATAATTTATATAAAACTCTGTTAGTTAAATTGTTATTTTTACGGTAAACTAAAGTATTTTAAATGTATAAATTGAATATTGAACTATATCTTATCATATTCTTTTAAAAAATTTATTTCTTATTAGATTTTTGTGGCATCAAAAAAATCACCAGTGGTAACCCAAAATTTGACTGCTGGCACCGGCTCAAAAACATTGAAATTTTCCACTTCGTCTGTAAAATTGACTGGTAACCCGTACTTCACTTAGGTCCGCCCATGCATATACCACCCTCTATCACACCATGATGCAAATTATATCAAGACCATCTCACCATTCATCACAATAATATCACACATATATAAGCAATACATCAGCATAGCGGATATAGTCAATGATTCAATGGGTCGGATCCACTTAATTTTCTTTTATCGGTTTCAAATCTTTACAATGGAATCCATCGGTCTATTGAAAATAGGAATATTTGGTAATTCAACAAATGACTTATCATGATTCGTGAAGACTATTGACTAATTTGTTTTGATTTTAGCATAGTGTTTTAAAGCATTATATAACTTGATTCCTTAAAAAACGACATAATATCAAGTTTTTTAAGTTATTTTAGAAATTAGTTAAACTTTTTAGTCATGAAGTTATGGGAGAGAGTGGTTGAGACAAAGTTGCGATGTGAAACAACTGTGACAGAAAACCAATTCGGTTTCATGTCAGGAAGATCGACAATATAAGGAATTCACCTTATTAGAAGCCTTTTGAGAAGTTTAGGGAAATACAAAGGGACCTACACATGGCTATCATAGACTTAGAAAAGGCGTACGATAGTGTACCGGGAGAGATTATTTGGAACTTGTATGATAGAGAGATCCCGAAGAGTTTTATTAGGGTTATACGAGATATGTACGAAGGAGCGATGACCTGTGTTCGAACTTCTGCGGGCGGCATAGAGTACTATCCACACCATAGTTTATGGATTTATATCGTGGGTTTATATTTTGCAAAGATAAAAAAAAGTTGTCAGAAGAACAAAACAAAACACACACATATACATTAGATGAATCCAAATGGCCAAATCCATCCTCAAATCGATCAAACTTCAAACACACAAGTGAACATGAATACACACACATGAACACGAACAAACCAGAAAGGAAAAGAAGAATTGAGACAAAGATGCAGAGCTTGTTGTATTCTCACCCAGAAACAGAAAATCTCATAGTTTAGATATTTTGGTGATCAATTATATCAACAAAGAGTATAGATGGTTGTGGCCGACAAGGCGGTTGGGAACAATGGTAGCTAACGAGGGTATAATGGTGGCCGGCGAGGGTTTAGTGGTGGTGAAGAGTCCTCAAATTGAAAATTTAATCAATGGTCGACGAGGGTTTAGTGGTTCAAATGATCGTTTTTTCCTCCAGCGTCTCGAATTAGGGTTTCCATGGTGTTGGTGATTGCGGCCTCAGGAAAAAGAGAAAATAGGCATGGACGATGGAGGAAGCTGAAGAGGGTATTTGAAGGATTCAGTGAGGGGAGATGAAATTAATTTGAAGGTTCTAAGAAAAACATCGCGAAATTGATCGGAGGTTATAAGGAAAACAATGATGGTAGGGGGAGGGGATGAGAGAGGTTTTGAGGATGAGAGAGGGAGGGGCTAGAGGGGGGTGATTAATATTTAAGAAATATTTAATTATATTTAGAGAACTTTCTTATTTGATGAAAAGATTAAAATACAATTTACTAAAAGACAAATTAGCTTCTTATTTGATTAAAAAACACTTTTAGTGACGCCAACCTTTCGTCGCTGAATCTAATTTTAAAAATTTAGTTTAATTAATAAAACCACTTTCGTGACGATTTTTATTTTGATTTTTTTAAAAACACCTTTTAGCGAGTCAGTAAAGGTTTGGAGCTTTTGACGATAACAATGTCGTCGTGAAATACTTTCAACAACGATATTTTGAGTTTTAGCGAGGATAACTATTTTCAAGAAGGTGATAATTATGTTCCATAAACTCACAAAATGCCAATGATAAATATAGATAATATTTTCATATTTTTTCTACTCACTCCTAATTAAAAACAATTCATTTATAGAAATTATTACTAGCATAAATATATGTCGCTTCATCTTCAATCAATATTGATACACATTCAAAAACACATATATGGACACGAGAAATGTTCAATACAGTCCTAATTTAATTTATAGTTCTGAAGGACAATTTATAACCATTAGATTTCAAGATTCAACGGTTCAGATTCAATCTTATATAATAATTAAAATTGATATATTTGTGTTATGAAAGAGGGCATTTTTGACTTTTTAACTATTGGTCCCCACTTTCTCTCTCCTCTAATTTATTTAAAATTAATTATCTCACA
>JAUEJL010129671.1:0-11356 GCA_032274825.1 Drosophyllum lusitanicum | reverse complement strand
ATATTTTAATATTATCATTTCTTTATTATTTTCTTCTATTTTTCTAATTTAATCAATTATATATATTTAAATAGGATTTTCAGACGTACCAGATTCGAACACGACTAGGCCTATTCTGAGGTTGTTACATATATATATAGCCCCACCACCAACGACAACTGCCGACCGACGACAGCAACCAACCGCCACCGTGAGATTACGGGAAACCGTCGTGAAACCGCCGGAAAACCGCCATACTCACCCTATAAATATGTAATAGAAGATAGGGATTTGTACAACAAATTTTTCAGTTTAATAAATCAAGATTTGCAAGTTTAGAGTTTAGATTTATGTGTTTTTGAAGTTTTGATCTATCGGTTTAATACTTAAAATTATTATATTAATATATATATCTTTAAAAATATATTAGTTTAACTTTATGTGATCTAAAACGATAAATTAATGCATTATGAATAATATTATCTTTTACTCTTTCAATTTTTGATGACTATACGTGATTAATAAAGAATCAAATTTGTACACTAAATTTTTAAAAAAATTTAAAAATTATGTAATCCTTACAACCAAATAAATAAAAAATAATAAGTTAGCAACAAGCTGGCCTGGTTCTCTTAACCTAGTGGTCACTGTATTTATACACGTTTCTGTGGTTTACATGCATGAGACGTTCACCAACTACTATATATTCAATATTCTCCCAGTCTAAGTCACGCAACTAATAATATAATATATAGTTGTAGGATGGCTTTGGAGTTATCATTTTGTTCTAGGTTTCTTTAATTTGCGATAAAGAACTTACACAAAAATACATAAGTTACACATTAATTAAGATGTTGATTTAAGACAAAAAAGAATATATATGTATGTATTATTAGATACATACGTATATATATTGTATATTCTTTGGCGCATGTGGTATTATTAGGGTTAAGCCCTTATGTATGTACTTATATTCTGGTTTAATTAATGCTAATTGCAATTGACGATGCATAATTATTCCCTTTATGGTATCGAGCCAGCTTCTTCTCCTTCCCTAACACTACCGCCGATTGCTACTGCTGTCTACAGTTCCTGCTTCCAGCTACTTCTCCTTCTTTCTTTCTTCCTCTCCATGGCCGCTGCCATTCCACCTCGTGGCGGGAATTATTGAAACACATTGCAGGTTGGTTTTGGTGTAATAGGACACCTTGACGGCTCTTCCACTCCGGCCACTGAGGATGATCATGAATGGCAGAAACCGGACTCTCTTGTCAATATGTTGATCTATGATACTATCTCACCCTCCTTCTCACCATGATTTTCAAGAAACGGGTCACCGCTCAGGACGTTTGGATTAGTCTGGAACAACTTTTTCGGGTTAATAAGTATGCTCATGCAATTGAATTAATTAATTAGCTGCGTACTATATCTTTAGGCGATCAAAACATCACACAATACTGTCAACAAATCAAGGTTATCGTTGATCTCCTTGCTAACACTGACTTGGTTGTCCCAGAGAAGACTTTGGTGATACACACTATTAATGGCCTTTCTGAAAAGCATGACAATGTCTCCACCCTCATCCGCCATTGTAACCCGCTGCCCACATTCTTGGAGGTTTGGTCTATGCTTATTCTTGAGGAACAATGCTTGTCACAGTCACGGTTCACTCAACCTACTCATTCGGATCATTCATCCTCCCCCGTTGTTCTCGACACTGGTTCAAATCCTTCATCTTCTGCTCGTCGTGGCAACAACTGTGGAAACGGCAGGGGAAACACCCGTCTAAACCACCGCCCAGACAGAGACAGCCATCGTCCACCACAACAGCCGCACTCTGTTGCTTCCTCTTCTACATAGTAGCCTACTTGTCCGCTTTTTGGCTATCCATGGCCAATATACCCGTGGTTTAATCACCGGCCCAATGCCCCACCAAACCAACTTGCTTGGGCTGGGTCAGGGTCATCTCAACCTTTTGTCTAGAAAGGTCTCATGGGGTCGTAGCCTTTTCTGCAGCCGCAACCTTTCTTCCTTGCCGCCACGCCTACGCCTATGCAACCACCGTGGGAACGGTTTGCTCCTACCTTTTCTGACCAAGCTACAACCCTACCTCAAGTGTTTAACACATTATCATTAAATGATGCTACTGTATATGGACACCAGTTGTAACACCGAAATTTCCAAGCCATTTTTTAAATCGCTGCGGAAGTGTTACTAATTTTCATAATTACCAACACCCACAGTACATTACACTGTTTACAAAATACAGTATTCATTTGTGTTACAAAAGATTTTCAAAACACGGATTGTCTCTATTTTAAACAAAATATCAGAGCGTTGGTCAAAATCCCTTTCTCACACAACCCCAACTAAACAGCTGTACTCACCGAACCTGCAAAAAGGGTTCAACAGTGGGGAATTAGCACAAAGCTAAGTGAATATAAACTACAAACAAACAGTTATCAGCAACAAACCACAATCAGTCAACTATCAACAATCAGACAATCTCAATCATCCACACAAATCCAAAGGAGATCAGAGGATCGGCGGTTCTGCAGAACCTGCAACCAATACGGGCCAAAGCAAAGGTTTACCGATAGCCTTTTGCTACTTGGTACAGTTACATCCCATCAGATACAACGCATGCACCAGAGCGTCTACAACTGCTCAACCAATAGCGATTAGGCCCAGTTTGATTCACGCATAGCTGACCTCTACCAGCCCGATTGACGCATAGCTGGCCTCCACCAGCCTGATTCACGCATAGCTAGTCTCTACCAGCCCAATTCACGCATAGCTGGTCCAGATCAAATACCCGATCTTCATCACATCATGAACATATAATCATCACTCGATCAGATAATACACAAGCAGTTATTCACTTCTCGATCAACAATCTATCAGACTAAACAGTCTATCATAGCATCATTCATCTCAACATCAAGTAACCATAAGAGTTACCACCAATACCACTCGTGAATAAACCTCCACTCACCTCTGTCCTCAATCGCACTTGCTTAGTGGTCTAATGTTACTGAGTCTTCGCAGTTCCTGAGAACACAATATACCGAAATCAGTCTCCAATTCATAAATATATATTCACATATATTTATATCAAGTATACCCATAATCATCAAGTTATATTCACAAATAATAAACATATAATGTGCACAACAAAAGTTTCTAATCCTGAAAAACCACCGGATGCGTCGCGTCCAAGAGCCCGACGCGTCGTGTCACGTACTGCAAAGTCAGATTAACAAGTCGGACTAACGAAAGTCGGACCCCCAAGGTCGGACCACCGAAGTCGGACCAAAAGTTGGTTCAAAGGTCGGACCAAAACACAAGGTCGGACCAACAGCCGGGAGCATGTCACGTCCCTTATACGGACGCGTCGCGTCGCGTCAAGAACAACTTCAAACCTGCAACTTTTCTGCCTTCTTCGAGCATATTCAAAACTTCCAAATCATGACAACAAATCTGGAAATTGACTAACAACAGTTCTAAACCATAACAAACATCATATAGCATGTATACAATCATCAAAACACATCAAATCCATTTAAAATCACCAATCGAACAAAACCCACATATCAAGTTTTCTTCAAAACCTGCATTAATGGTGTTCAAGCTTTTCTTATCAAATATCAGCATGAATTCATCAAATATACACAAGATTCATGACTACAATCAATAACAAACATATACTAATCTTTTCTTGAATTATCAAACTCAAAGTCACAATCTCAAGTTTGCAAGTTTGCTATGACTTGAACTTTCCTCCAAAGCAATATACACACATACAAACACACACTATGGGTAAGTCTCTTCCAAGTGAGGAGGTGGTAAGTACAGTACACATACACACTTGCACACATGCACAATCTCAATTCAATTTCAAATAAGAATGAGGTGTTTAATAACCCATGCAAACATACACTACACATACATACACACATACACTCATAATTACACATAATCAATTTAACAATTGATTTATTCAACATAAGATGGCAACATTATCTTTTCTAGATAATCCCAAACGCAGTATGCTACACTGCTTTATTGCATACAGTAATCTAATTAATTAATCTTTCATAATCAATTAACATACAACGAGGTATTTTCTACGACCCTCGTACAAAACCGAATTTATTTAACTCATAAAATCATGCGATATAAAATATCCATTTAAATCACATAATTAAATATAAACACGCGTAAACAAACGCAATTCACTCACCACCGGCTCGTTCACGACTAGGCCGGTTTTTCGGATGTTAAAATATTCATTGCTTTTTTATTTTTATCTTTTGCACTTTATATGTATGTATACACACATATATAAAAAAACAAAAAAAACTAAAAACCGGGTTGACCCGCCAGCCGAAATGGTTGACCCGGTTGACCCGTGATCCGGTGAGGAGACCGGGTCAACTAAAAAATGGGTTTTAAAACATTGCAATGAAATTTATTTTCGATATTAAGATACCATGAAAGCCATGATCGAAGAAGTCCAAATGTAAGATTCTTAAGGATCACTTAGTGGTAGCATAAACGAACCACACCACAATATATATGTTCTCCATTGTACAGAAGTATTTTTCTGCTTGCTCTTTAAATTATAGAGTTTACAACATTTGTGTTTATTTTAAACATAGAAAGCAATTAATGTTTTTGTGATAAATACTGGCACATCCAAAAATAAAAATGACAATATGAAAGTCTCTATTCAAGTGAAGAATAAGGCAATTAACCAGCAAGTACAAAAAAAAAAAAAAACCAGCCCGCCTCTTTCAAACAATATCTGACCCAGACCAAATGGATCAAACTCGATCATAAATAGTAGGTACGACTAAACCATTTATTAGATACCCGAAAATGACTAGCCAAACGCAAACAGCCAGAACAGTACTATCAGCCGCACAGAAAACCATAGTAGAGCAAATAAGCCTAGGACTGAGCAGCACTGAAACAAGTGACCATGATCGCTTGACCACCATGTCAACAAGTGACCACATTATTGTTGCATTACAAAATATATGCCATTTACTGACGGATGAAAAAGGTCACTAAAAGCTTAAATTCCGTCAGTAAAAGTGTTTTGCTTCCCTCTCACATAATAAAAAACCGTCAATAGTAAAGCAATAGCTAAATGTCTATTCAGACATAAAATTGCCGTCAGTAAAAGTGAAAAGCTTTCATTACTGAATTTGTTCTGTCAGCATAGGCTCATTTTCAGCAATGGTGAGAACCTTTACCTACGGAATTTTCAGTCAGAAAAGACGTTTTATTGTCTGAAGTATTCCCTCACTAATTCTTGAGAATCAATCTTGTATTACTTTTTCAAATATTTTAAATAAAATAATTTTTTGTACTCTGAGCTAAAAACATAAAAAAATATTCGAAGCTGACATGCGAAGATAAAAACAAAATAAAGTATCTATATCATCATCATTAAAAAAATACATATGTTAATGAGTTAAAATAACAAATATAAATAAAAGGTCTTCACTTGTAAACTTAGTATCTAGAACATTAATTCTACTAATTTTAGCTTAGTCACATAGTTGAGCCACTTGGCTTGATCATGATCCTGAAACATAAGAAAAAACAGTTATAAGGTACATAAACAAAATGCAAAAAATTTATTTAAAAAAACACTATCACATATCTCTAACCCAATCAATGACCCATCATCCAACTAAAGAATACTAATCCAACCTTTTTGGCTAACAAAAACATAAACAATCACCCTACCTTGACACCTAATGGAAATACTGAAATCTAAATAAATCTATGGAAATACTAAAATCATTTAGTGTTTGTCACACCTGTCATTAGCATCAACATATTATTATATGCTAGTGAATATTAATAAAAACACACACAATCACCCTGTCACCCAAATATATGGAAATATGAAATCATATAGTGTTTGTCACACTTGTAATTAGCATCAACATATTATTATATACTAGTGAATATAGAAATATTGATTGAAACCTAAATATAGAAACAAAAACATACAACGAAATTAAAAAAGAATAATACCTGATTGAACGAGTAGCAATGAAAATGCCAGTGGCCATTCTAGCAAATCAGTCATATTGTCAGTGGCATCACGGTTGGTAGCAACGAAAATGCATCCTGGATTCCCACAAATCACAAAAATAGCTCTATGAGATCGATTAACATTATAAACATGATATCAATTAAGATTATAAACATTGGTGAAGAAAGTAAAGCATCTAACTTGCTGAATACACTGTACTTCTGTGTTGTCCGGAAGAAATAGCTCTAGGAGATCAATTAATAAGTACAATAGGTGTTTAGATTAACATTTTGGAATTGATTTTTGTGATTTGAAGCCATGATCATCATTGTAATGTCAGATAACGCACAATTTCTTCTTTAATTATATTACTCTATCCTATAGATCTCCACTTCAAAAATCCAGCTCATAGACCTTTCTTCTAAAGAGAGACCTTGTTAGAGTTGCACAATGTAAGACAAATCATTATAAGTTATTACACGGAACAAACCTTCTCAAACTCTACAAGCTGCTTCACAGCCTCGGCTATTGTCGCTTAATTCTTCTCATCCCAGTATCCCACTTTTTCTTTCTTTCTTTCTGCTTATATTCCACATTTCACATATATAAAAAAATAAAATTCATTCCATGATTCTGTAGCCATTATATAAAATTGAAGATGCAAACAGAGATCAAAGTAGTCAATATGGCGCCGTTGTTATGTTTTCTCTAATGATATTACAAATTGAGTAATTGATCAACAAAATCCCTCAAATTCCCAAACAACAAACACTATATGGGAAGCAGAATGTAGAAAATATATGGTATTATTGTAATTCACTTCAGATTTTGACAATGAGAAATCCAAAAAATCAACTTTAAATCAAGACGAACATTCTAATAATCAAGAGAGGATTTTACTTTTGAGCAACAATAACCAGGTATATGACCGTGCACTATCTTATTACCGCCCAACAATGATAACAATCTAACATAAACATACCATGGCTACTTAGCATTAATGTAAACATGAATACATGTTGCACAAACAAACTGAGAAGAGTGCTAAACATACCAAATTCCAATAATCAAGAGGATTTTACTTTTGAGCAACAATACCATTGCTTTGATAATATTAAACATGAATAAATTAGGAACACAAAATTTGATTAATTTTATAAATTTGGGGATTCCTGATGTCGATGAATTTAGCAATCTGAATGAACAACTCAAAGTAGTGGGCTTACATACCTCGATTCATTCTCAAGAAATGGATGAATTTGCATATCTAAAGTCAACACAAACCCTAACTCTTATACTACAGTGATGGTAAATGACTTGTAAGGGTTTGCATGACTTGGCCGATAAAATAGAGTAGGTTAATCAATTTAATCGATTAATTGGCATATGAGTACAATACCTAATCATGCCGACTCAAATTCGTACCAAATATAGGACTTGGGGCATAAACAAATAAACAAATCCATAGCAGAATGTATGAAAAAGAAACAAACCCGATCTCGAGCAGAAATTGAGAAAGAGGACATCAAAGTCAAAACTCGTGGTGGTGCCTAAGGTTTAGATACAAGCTATTAAACAGAGGGGAAATCAAAAGCAAATCTACTTGAGTATGAAATCAAATCAAAATCGAAGCTACTTGATCTATTGAACATAGAGGAATTACTACCTTGGTGAGAATTTGAGCAGAGACGGTTCGCGGCAGGGATGGTGGTTGCAACGTGCGCCGGAAGAAGTGGTGGTGGCGGCGCCGTTCACTAGTGATGATGGTGGTTGCGATGTTCTCCGGTGGCCATGGTGATGGGAGACGTTCGTCGGGAACGAGATGTTGGTGCCTAGGGTTGTTTAGGGCTGATACGTTTAGGGCTAATTGTTTTACTTTTTTCCTACACATGCTTCGGCCAACATTTTCATATGACTTTATCTGTCAAAACTCGTGAATTGAAGGACGGGAGCAAGTATTTTGGTTCAATTGTTTTATTTCTTTTTCTACATATATTTTTTACGTCAGCAGAGGCAACAAACCAAGCTTTAGTGATGCTTTTTTCATTTAGTCATAAAATGTCTCAGTCACTAAATGGCTTTTAGTTTGTAGTGTTGTCACTGCTACTTCCAACCACCACCCACCACCACTATTATGAAACATTGTTGTCACTGTAAATCACCACCGACCATCACTCCTACCAGTTGTATGCAACACCCCTATATTTCTTTAACTTCACTCTAGATAATTTCAAAATTATTAGCTTTAACGAAATCAAATCACAAGTGCTTGTCTATAACCCAGATAGATTATCACCTATATATTATCAAAACACATCTTTTATAAAATACTACATAATTCATCATTAGTTACAAATCAAGTATGAGCTTTAAAATAGTAAGTCATCTGTTAATAAAGTTATGCTTTTAATGTCCTAATTCCATCACAAGCCTTTATCGTAGCCGGGAGTCCGGACAACCGGAGTTTAGTCAATGCCCGACCCATGCCCCTCGATCTGCACGTGAAAAATATGCAACACATCGGGTCTAGGTTTAGCAGATTTGCAAGTGAGGTCATACAACTAAATACACGTAATACTTGTATACATGTACAACTATTAATACTTTGAGGGGTCAACTTCCCTGTCTTTCTCATTGACTAATAACCTTTCTAACGTTGAACTAATAAACTTAGCTCCCAGCTTGTTTTATGATACATCTCTGTACGTCTAGTATATAAATCATCTCGATCATTTATACTTTAACATAACAAGATATACTCTACCGATCGATTATCTCCCTCACAATGCAGATGGTCGTAGAAAAACAAGAAGGATAAACACATAGTTTTTGGGGTTTTTCACTGCTATATTCTCCACTTGGAAAAACATAAACTTACATACTTAAGAAAAGGGTTTATTTAACAGAACAATAATCAATTTTGAAAAGTGTTTCAGGTCAACTATGAGTTATTTTTTAACATTAAATAAATGGGTGAGTAATCTTGATAAAATATTTTTTAAATTTGGTTACTATTCTGTGAATTTTTTATTTAAAAAAACAAAGATAAAGACTAAACTATATTTTATCATCCTACCGATAACAAAATAACCAACATAGTGGGCAGTTTCTTAGCAACATGGATCGATCATCCTCTCCTAATCTTGACTTCACAATCATTATTTTCTACCACACGTGGCCATTGAAAACTCTCAAGGTCTCATTTCATACTAGGTGTACGTGTAATCAGGTCGATACAATGCCAAGCTCGAGTTCGACTTAATTGATTATAAACTTGAAGTTTGAAACTAGACTCAAGCTTGACCGAACTTTTATTTTCAAGCTCGAGCTCGAATTCAGTGAGCTAACCGACACTATCGAGCTTAGCTCGAATCGACTTAATTAATTGGCAGAATTTATATACAAAATAATAATATTAGTTAGTTAGTATTATCGGATTTGATACTTTGGAGCTTGGCTTGGCTCGAGTAGAGTATATGATGCTTTTATGTAAATATACATATAAAAAGATGGTAGAAATGTAAAAAGACATAAGCTCGGTAAGGGTCACGAGCAGAGTATTTTATTACTTGAGTAGCTTGAGTTTAACTCGACTTAAACCGAGTCGATTTCGAGTATTTTTCGAGTCGATTTTAAGTAACTCTCGAGTTGTTTAGGTTCGATTACGCCCTATATGATACCATAGTATTGCATGTCATTTCATGTACAAATCCAACACGCATTTCTTTATCACCGCATATGGTAAATTTAGTACCGGATATCAAACTATATTTGAGGCCGTGGGCAACAAGTATCTCCCTCATGTAATTATGTTAATCTACCAATTTCACTTAATTTTATGCATTCTTAATTCTGTAAAACATTACTGTTACTAATTCACATAACAGGTTATAACATTTATTTTTAGTATTTTTTTTTTTTTTGGTTCTACAACCTAGTGTACCACACCAGCTCTCTCTACATAATTAACTACTTACATCTCCACACGTTCACTTGATCATACACACACACACATTTTAGAATATTCAAAGTAAATAATGCTGGCTTTCTAATAATTTTAGGCAAGAAAACTCATTGAATTTCAATTCTATATATTTGATGCATCTGATTAATTAATTAATTAATGATTAATTAGCTACATCCATCCATCCAATTCCTTGTGTAGATGTCAATATTATATTAGCTAGATTATGGAGACGCGTCCTTTCAAGTGCTGGATCATGCAAACTATTTTCCTCTGTTGTCTTAATTTTGACTAATTTCGTTTTTATTTTTGACTTGGAATATATATCGTATCTTTCACACTAACTGCAAGTATCTTTATGATTGAAACACATTGCAAGGATCCAATTATAGCCATGATTGAAGCATGCATAATTGCATAGTCCTTCCTATGCTTAATTAATGCTTTATTATTCTATATAATTATTTGTTCTTTTACTAATTAAGCTATATATTTAATTTATTTAATTCTATCATATATAAGCAAATTTAGACTCTTTTCATTCTTCAAGTCCTGTTCAACTATACCATGTCGGGCATCCATGCATACATATCGATCGATCTCGTTCTCTAAGAGTAGTAGGAGTGGTAACACCCTAGTTATCACACCCATCACACCGCCATATCAGCTTTTTTCTTCCACCACTCAACCCATAACTCAACCTCGTAGTGGTTATTCCCTATAAAATTAAATTCTCGGACCCACCTAATACTTAGTAACCAATCAAAATTTACAAAACAAAAATTAAAAATTGTTTGGACTCACCATCAAACCACCACATTGTTTTTTTTGTGTGTGGTGATTACCACATATTTTCTCTCACCACTTGGTGGTGAAGTGGGGAATCCTTTTCACCACAAGTGGTGACTCCACCACATACTCACCCCATTATCCACTCCTTATATTCTAACATTAACATGCATTACCATGTACTTGTATTATATTCGCGTGATGCAATGAGTACAATATGTTTATTGTTATAAGATGTCAATTTAATGTTATTTTTAAATCAACTTAATTAAAGGAATAACAGTGTAGTTATCGATAACATATAGACTTTATACAAATTTAAAATTAGTTGAACACGTAAGATTGAAAAATGACATCAAGTTTTTTTTTGTTAATATGCATTATAGGTTGTATTACCTAATTTATAGTCTTAAAATATGGTCTAAATGTTTTATATAGTAGTAGAGATAAATAATTTGTAACTTATTTGTGTGATTTGTTATATCACTACAAGAAATTCGGTCAATAGTGGCAACACCATTTGTGGCGACATAGAGCAATAGCGGCGACATGTAGTTGGGCGGACTACA
>JAUEJL010129660.1:0-11356 GCA_032274825.1 Drosophyllum lusitanicum | reverse complement strand
TGAAAACACAGCAATAACCAAATCAGTCTCAATCTCATAAATATATCTGACCACATATATTTATAAGTTAATCATTCTCCAAAAATAACAAACAATAAACAATTTGCAAGTCCAAAACACAAAATGTCGGATTCTCAAACCATCGGATTTGGCACTGTCGGATTCTAAGAATCCGCAACTTTAAGTATCGGATTTCACATAATCGGATTCTGAGACTCGGATTTCATATTGTCGGATTTCACTAAATACCGGATTTGGGAGTTCCGGATTCTTAGCTCTCGGATTTGAATCTCTCGGTTTTGGGTCTCGGATTTGGGTCTCGGTTTTCAAGTTCCGGATTCAGAGTACCGGATTTAAGTGTCGGATTCATCTATCGGATTTCAAAGTGTAGGATTTCAAAGTAGAGGATTTCGAGTCTTATCGGTTTCTTAATTCTCGGATTTACAACAATCGGTTTTCATCATCTTCTTCATCCCATCAAATCCGCCAACTTCATAATATCATCAAAACTCAAAACCCAGAAATTCATAGTGTTCATCAAATCATTCCAGAAACATGTTTTAACACATTTAAACATGTATTCATGCATCAAAACATCATTTAAACACATAACTCATATGAACACATAAAACCGATTTAAACTCATGTTTTCTTCAAAAACCGATTCTAATGTTTTTCTTAAATTCATGTTAATCATTAATCTTATTAAATTTAACATTTAAACATATTAAAAGCAAATCTAACCTTGAACTTGAATCAAAATACAAAATCCTTTGAAATCAGATTTTCTTGTTCTATCTTCTTCGGTTTCTTTGGCAGAGAACAAAACACTCGCACACACTTTCTTTTGCAAATAGTTATCAGGTACTAAACTAATTTCCTAATATTCATACACGTACACAAACTTACATGAGGTGGAAAATTCTTAAAACTAAATTGCATGCCAACTAACACGTGCACATACACACACACTTATAAAGATATCCACATGCATGCTCATAATGTATTCATACATACATACATACATATCATAACTTTCATATTTACCAGTTAACAATAATCAATGTAATCCTAATTAATTTATTACTTTAATTAGTTAAATGACTTATTAAATTCAATAATCACTTAAAACACAATTAAACACATACCGTAAACCCGCTATTATACTAACCCAGGTTTGCGGGTGTTACACAAACCCTACCCTACATGGTCTGTGTACCTTATCTCTACATGGCTAAAGCTCCCAAGATGGCCTATGCCATTAAGGGCACAACACGGCCCGTATAAATTCTGCACATGACCTGTTTACCTTGCACAAGCTGCCTACACGACCTACCACTCCTTTACATGGCCCTTGTTTGGCTTCTAGCAGCAACAGTTGGACGTGAACATGCTATTTTCCAGCCAAAACACTAATTTATCAATACCCAAATGTTCTCAGCATTCAGTAAACACTAGATAACATATAAAAACACTTACATACAACAAAACAACTCCATTTGATTATCCCGGATCAAATTACACATAAGAACTCAATTTGACCCATTAACATCAATTTACCTATCATAACATCATGCAACTTTAAAATAAATGTCAATAGATTTCTAATTCATTTAAAACGGTGATAAATCATTACAAAACATTCAATCATCAATCTACTTTTGTCAAGAACACTTACCCTTCAATAGTTTATCAAGAACTTATCAAAAACACTAGATTTGGTTAAATAATCTTACCTTGAAGCTTGAATCAACAATAGACATCTCAATTCTGCTTCAATATAATCAAAAACTCCAATTGTTTAAGCTCTCCAAGTTGTCCCTTGTTTCTTCCAGATGTTTCAACACCACCATTTTGACCAAAAGTCAATTAAGGCTCTATATATACTTCAAACTTTTGGATATTGGCAAGTTGAGTCCCTTAAGTCTTGTTAGTAATAATTCAGCCACCAAAACTAATTTAATTCATAAACATTCCAATACTAATCTTAATCCTTCAGTTTTTTAATAAACATCAATTATCATATTAATAAACAATGAAACTCTTAACACATAAATAATAAACAACTCTTTGAAATTAGATTACTCCAAATAAATATAAAATAATAAACTAGACTTTCGGGATGTTAAAGTAAACTCTTAGCATGTTGTTCACATACTCTAGAATAGTCCTATATTCATATACAGGTTCTTGCTATATTCGGCAAGCTACTACCCCTACATATTACCCTCACTTGATTTATGGGATTATCTCATGACTCTGACAAGTTCTATATGTTGATAATACCTTATATTAATGCAAACACACTATATACATTCGACCTTGGCATTACCATAAAGTACCCCGATTCAAACGCTTAACTCATGCATCACTTACTGTCTATTAGCACGTACAATCTATTTTCACATTAACATATTATTAACACATAAGGCCTAAACACATAAAGGATATATACGCATGTCATCATGTCACATATAATCACTGAGCACAACATATTTCACATAAACATATACATATACCGCTTATTTTCATACTCACGAGGATATTTAGCTTCACCTGACTGCTCTTAAACCCATTTTAAGTTCAGAACGCACATCACTATGTGTCTGAATAACTAAACTCTCAAACCTAGACTCTGATATCAAATTGCTACGCTCCATTTTTTTGTAAAACTGAACATGTCATTGAATTTCTCAAGAAAAATCTTTGTCACCATTCATTCAAACAAAAAATCAACGATTACATCATTTCGAGTCATATCAAAATTTTGCCAAAATGTAACAACCAACATCAATATGGAAAAAGTGGGCCTTGCTGTGGAAATCACTGAGGTGAGCCGTCAATCACGCATTAGAGCCTCTCCTTTGTCCTGACCTGAAAAGTATTAACGGGTTAAACATAAAATTTAGTGAGCATAAAATAACACATCATACCATATATGCTTTGGGAAAATAATTGATTTGGAACAACCGAGTGCCGAAAAAATAAATATTCTTATTTGGTGGGGTAATGAATGATCGCTTGCCAACGCTGATAAATACTTGAATATTACCCCGGAATGGTATATATATGTTTTTACCCACACCTATCTTTGGTGTTTTCAGCCTCACAAACACTTTAAATGAGAGTATGTTAGTTATTTCATTATTTACTTGTTGAAGTGTTCGTGAGTGTGAAAACGCCTATTATATATGCTTTTAGGCGAGTTTTAGCTGCACACATTCTTTTCCCATCACCTAAGTTAATTATTAATACAAATGTATGTATGGCTAACGAGTAGTTTATTGGTTTTTAAACAGATAGTAGCGTATAATGAGTTTTTATGCATTATTTATACGATAATGAACTTGGAACATCTTAGATTTTTGAACTTTTATGCTTGTTTCAAGTTTGCTTAAAGAGGTGAAATCACAAGCCCGTTGATTACTTTTCTTTTGAACATTATATTGATCATTAGTTAGATAGGATCATGGTTTTAAAAAGTCCGTCTTGGCTTCGACAGGGCTTGAGGCTTGACCATGCCGCCACGACATGGTCCAAGGCTTAGGCTTAAGGTTTGGAGTACGCTAAGGTCTAGTTTGACATACCTTTACGTTTTGAGGCGTGTTAGAGGTACCGAGTCATATGAGCTAAATATATATAATTATTCAATTATATAATGGTTGGATATACCTAAAACAAAGAAAAAAATTGATGAACTACGTTATAAACCTATAATTATGTGTTTGTATAATTTTATATACATAATTATTATTTATATACAAAATTGCCGCCTTAAGTCGCATCTTATGAAACGCCGTGACCTCGCCGCCAAGCCACGCCTCACGTTATTTAGAACCTCGGATAGGATAAAATCTTTTAAGTTTACTTTTTATAAAATCTGGTGTAATTTTCTATTAAGTTTTATTAAAAGTACTTTAGGACGCATCATTTTTACACATGTTGCAATTCTTAAAACACGTCACATCACAGTCATGTATACGTAATATCGTAAGGTTTACTCCGAACGAATAAACGATAGGGGTGTAATTATTTTTTCCCTTCTCTATTATAAAACTTAACACGACAGATAATAGAAATTAGTAGCACATAACACAAGAAAAACCATTGCGTGTTCAATGATTGTAATTAATTACCACAATTTGTTCTGAAGTTGAAACTTGAACCAACTCAACTAACATTCATTTAAAAGTTGCAAACAAGTTGAGGTCAAGGACACTGAGTGTTTGACTAGGTAGGCTGTCTTACATTACATACAAAGTTTGACTTAACGAAGATTTGGTTCGCTTCTTAGTTTTAGATTTGGATCAAGTACATTCTATTCCGTTTCGACCCGATTGACACCACTAAAGTTGACATTGCATTCTTCATACATGTTCTTAGGTTGAGCATGCTATTCCACATAACAATACCAATCACTGACATTACTCTACACATCTCTATATATCTCATCCCATAATAATAGATACACATATTTGAATCAAAGCATCGCCCCATGTACGTGATTTTGATGCCTGACAAACCCAATCGAGCCGATTTCTCATCGTCATGGGTGCAACAACGATGAGGACACCCTCTCGATATTCATCCCTGAAGCAGACGATGACCCTTTTGGAGTTTGAAACGAGGAAGAAGAGGACTGTGCCATAACCGATGGTGCGAAAGTAGAGACACTACTACTCATGTTCACGCTAGTCCCGGCAACCGATACATCTATGGTGGTTCCGGCCTTTGGAGCTGGTGGCTTCTCGATTTCCGACACTCCTTCCAACATCTGAACCACTTTTCCCATTGTTGGTCTCTGTGATGGTTGTTCTTGAATACACCAAAAACTTACTTCAATCACTCGTCGAATCTGATCCATATCCAGTTGTTCACGGTTTTGAATCTTGGCGTCGATAATTGCTTCGATATTCCCTCGATCAAACTCTTCGTATGCCCAAACCGAAAACTTTTTCCGGTTGGTTAGTTCGGAAACTTCAAAGTTCCGTCTTCCACACACGATCTCTAACAAAACCATTCCGTAACTATAAACATCCGACTTCGAAGTTATTGGGAGGTTTGCAAGCCATTCCGGGGCCAAATACCCTCGAGTCCCTCTCACGCTAGTTAACGTGCGATAGCGGTGGTCTTTAGGGTTTACTAGTTTCGCAAGCCCAAAATCAGAAACTTTAGCGCTGTAATTCTCGTCTAGAAGAATGTTTTCGGGTTTGATATCACAATGAACAATACAATCTCGACATTCTTCGTGAAGATATGTAATACCCCTTGCAGTCCCGAGAGCGATATTGAATCGGCACTCCCAATTCAACTGTTGTTCGGATGTGAATAAAAAGTTATCGAGAGAACTGTTTTTCATAAACTCGTAAACTAATAGCCGGTGACGACCCTCAGAGCAAAACCCGATTAGTCTCACAAGATTCAAATGATGGGTGCTGCTAATTGTTGCGACTTCCATACGAAACTGTTTCTCACCTTGTTCGATCCCTTCGAGTTGTTTAACTGCAACCGCGGTTCGGTTTGCTAGAACGCCTTTATAAACCGCACCGAACCCACCGGCTCCTAGCTTCTCCTTGAACCCTTTTGTAGCCCTTTGGAGGTCCTTGTATGAAAACTGGACAGGTGCACCAGATGCATACTCCAGAAGTGCGTATTGAGCCGATAAAACACCGAGTCTGGGGCTGTTTCTACAACACCAGAACCATAAACCGAGTTCAGCCATAACTAAACCAAAAAGTGTAGCCACCGCCACCACCACCACTATCCACGGGCGGAGCTTCCAACGGGTACTCTTATCGGAAGTAATGGACGGATTTGGGGTCACAGGTCCACAAACTTTGAGGTATGACGTGCTGGGAAGTGCGGGCGATTGATACCCGCTTACAAAGCTGGGCACTTTCAAGTAACATAATCCGGTGCCATCGGATAATGATGTTGACGCAATGCATGAACCGCTAACGAGACAATTTAGCCTGCAGGCAGAAATACCGATGAAGAACACCTGTGAAGATAATTCCGGTGGGTAAGTTAAGAACTTAGCGTTATCTAGTTCTAACATGGTAGCACTACCGGGGCAATTCTCAATCTCCAACTTTCTCCGGCAGCCTTTCCGGTTGTCAGATGGATCAATTGGATCGAAATTCTGTGACGGACAACCACATACCGGATTCGAACCGTTGTAACTACAGATTCCCAAGTTTCCACAATACCCGAATACTTGGCATTGATCACTTACGGCGGCCCATCTCACATTTTGATTACCGGTGTTTCCGGTCGAAGAACTGTAGATTCTCAAATTACCATCGTTGTCTAACTTGGTAAACCTAAATATATCAGGACCTTCAGCATAATCACTACTGTAAGCCATGATTACAGAAGTAGTAAGCACGGGATCAGAGAGGGATAAAATCCCAATGGATTGGAGCCCTAGACTTGGTGAGGTTAGGTTAGTATTGACGGATGAGTTCAATCCCAAAGTCCAATAAACGATGGAATCATTCCATCGAAGAGTTAAATTCCCTGAATTAATCAAACGGAATGAGTATAAACCAGAACGCAAAACATGATTCACCGTGAAATTCTGACCGGGAAGTATGGTATCAGTAGGATTATCGAACGAACTCCATACAGAAACGGATCCGTTTCTGAGGACCAATTTACCTGAATCATCAAGAGCAGCTGTAGTGACACCACGACCAGCTGTATTGGACTGCCAGACGACGGAGCCAGAGCCGTTGACGAGACGAAGGTTGCCGTCGGAGAGGAAATTGATGGAGGCGGTGGAGTCAGCTACGCCGGCGTCTCCACCGGCTTTCCACAGTGATATTCCGTTATAGGTGATGGCGGCGAAGTAGGCGTCGGGAGATTCGGAGACGAAACCGAAAGAGAAGGTGTTATTGGGTGAGTTCCATGTTTCGCTGGGGTTTGTGGCGGTGAGAGACTGGCCGGGTCTGATATCGACAGCGGTGGACACGGAAAACAGGATTGTTGATAGGAGCAGCGGTAGAAAGGGATTAAAGGCGATCATTGTTGGGAGGTTTGTGGTGATATCTGGTGGGCATTTCACAAGGATGAATTTGTGGGGAGGGAGGGAGTGTTGAACGTTGATGCCAGTGGGAACGAAGACTTTTGACTTGGCTGTGGTTCGCAGTCATTGGGAGCCTAAAATATTACATTTTTCATCCCTCCACTATTATTCTTGTCAAAACATAACATTATTTGATGTACATTTAAGTTTAAAGTTTATTACGTAGAGTAGAGTAGAGATAAAAGGGTAACCCGTTATTGAGGGATCTCCATCGGCTGTTCTCTCGTATTTAACAAGACAAGTTGAATCACACAATTTATAGCTAAAAGGTATCCGTAAATATTTAATCGTTAGATATTTGATTAATGACAATATACAAGGAGTCTAATGGTGTGTTTGTTTAAGGTGTTTTTAAATTTGAAACTATGAAATAATATTGGTAGATTACTAATTGTTCATGTGATGAGTTTGGAATAAAATATGGATATAAACTTGTTGAAATAAAATCCTAAGGGTACCTTTGGTTATAGAAAATGAAAAATGCAGAGAAATAATATCAGTAAAAGAGAATTATAATGGAGATTGAAAATTGATTATTCTATTTGATATCCACAAAGAAACTAAACTGAAAAATTAATCAGATGCTTGAGAAAAAGGATCAGCGTCAGTCGAAGTATCACCTCACACTCAAAGAAGGGAATTCAAAATACAAAGAAACTTAATTCCAAAAAAATAGCAATTCTCCACATTTTTTTATCTTACTTACCAAACAAAGAAAATACAATTATTTTCCATTTCTCTAGTTTTATTTCCTGTACCAAACACCCCTAAGTTTCGACAATTTCAGTTGAATCCCATGACTCACCCTTTTATCTCTATTTTCATCTGTTTAATTCAAAAAATAATTTTAATACATGAAATAAATCAAATTTCAAATAATAATACATTAATACTTCCATAGTTTTAATTCAAACATATACACCTTAACAAGCCAAACCCTATGTAGGTATCGAAAAGTTTCCACTAAGACCACTCAACTACTACAATTATTCTAAAGGTCACTCATCTATTAGCATGGTTTTGTTTATATAAATCTTGATACAAAAAATACCAATGATTTGTATATCACAAAACATTGTTATAGTTTAAGCTTACTACCACTTTTGGAGGTGAAAAGACAAAAAATGAAAATATATTTAGTCAAAAACTCAAAATAATCAACCTTATACTAATTTTTTGAGAAAATTTCATATAATAGTAAATAAGTTTCAAAAATGTCACATCAAAGTCATTTATACATTGAATTCATTCGATAATAGTAAGTGATTTCAAAAGTGTTTCAATGTTGTGAAAATTTCCGTTTATTCCAGGTTATCATGATAACTTCCTATATTTATAATTTAAATTGATTTAAAAAAGTTAAATAACTATTTTTTAACCCATTTTTCATCTAAAAATACATAACACGTTGCATTTTTCTTAAAAGGTAGTTTTTACCGCTCCCTACAATAGTTATTTTATGGGCTTTGCTGAGTACGGATGCTTTTTGTGGTAGTTGATGGTTATAAGGCATCCATAAAAGATGTGAAAGAAAGGATTATGTGTTTTATTGATGTGTTGGAAGATTTTGAATACTCGCTTTTAGTACCTGGTGGAAGCTATGAAAGTTTATTGTTATAGTTTGTAAACTTTGTAGGGTGATGTGGAATCAAGTTGCGTATCACTGTATCACACAAGTGAGGTTTGTAAAAGATGTGGTAGGATACCATTGTGACGAGATTGAATTTTCTTATTAATGAAAACTTTAATGTTCAAAAAAGTGTTAGTCCAATCAATTGAGATATGTATTTGTAGATTACAAATGGGTTATAATTTAATTTTTCATATTTTTAAAAACAATTTAAACTATAAGAAAAGGAAGCTAACCTGTAAAAAATGATAAATTTATAATATTAGAACACTTTTGAAACTTGATTTGTATGATTGAATAAATCCAAAATATGAGTGATTTTACCAAAACATCTTTGAAACTTAGTTATTATTATATGATTTTTCCTAAATTTTCAAACATTTGTTATAATATTTATATGTATTTTTCTTCTTTTTACAACTTTAGATGACAAAACCTTTATGTGAAAGTTTTAAAACATTTACAAAACTATTCTGTGCACAAATCCAAAAGCACATATCATTATATGACACTTACATGCAACAATATAATTAAACTAACAACTAGGAGGACTGAAATGTAGCCACTAAAACCACCATAGATGATTAGACTCCAAAAGGTTAAGTCCTATATGGTATCCACATTGCGAGCATGTCAGTGTTGTCCTCTGAGTGCTACCATCTGTGTTCGTTGTCTCCTTATGTTTGTACTCAATGAAACCATCACACGCTATATACATTCTAGAATCAAGTAACAACTACTATCCAAGGTGTAATGTGGTTTAGGTCACTTTTGTAAGAATCAGTCCTACGTGGAATGATGAATGAAAGTTAAAAGCACCATGGTTTTAGATTGATTTCGAAGTTATGAGGTTAGGCTATGACTTTGGATTATGGGGTGTTACAAGTGATATAAACGTCATTGCCCCTCGGGTTGTAGTAAGTGCGAGATTCGTGCATCTTCTAGGGTTTGGATTCTTGGTATGTTGGCCTGACGAGGATATTAGGTGTTTAAGTGCGGGAGTTTGTAACAACATGTCCACATGAAAAGAGGAATGAAAGTTAAAGTACCTTTTAAGTCTAAAGTTTCATTATACTAATAACTTCCACCAAGATTTTAAGTTGATTTCAAATGACTTTAAACTATGAGGTGTTACAACTTTGACATATTAAAACTTAAGTACTTGATATAAAACTTAGAAACATTCGTAACCATGTTAGTCTCATAAAAAACATTCTTTCTAAAACCGTAACAGTTTGATTAAAAAACAAGCAATCATACAAAGGAAAACTTACGGGTCAAGTGTGACAAAACTTCAAAAATGATAGATGATTATAGTATAAAAAACAAATAAAATGACATGAAATACTATAAATTTAAATCCGTAAGTTATTAAATCAGCAGCTTTAAATTACATAATTTATGTATTTAGGGGATAATCGCATAAAAATGTTATTATCTCAACGTTAATTTCAATTTTTACAACCCTTTTATATTATTTATAATCGAACAAGTATACTATGCATTTTTTCTAATTAATATAAAAGAGTTGCACAAATCGAGAAGAAACACATTAAGGCTTTGTTTGTTTTTTTAAATAAGGTCTTATTTTAAAGAAACGTCTGCGGGTGCGCAGATATTTCTGATAAGCTTGTTTGTTTTTTCATAGAAACGTCTGCGCGTCCGCAGACGTTTCTAATAAGGTGGTTTGTTTTTTCGCAGACATAAGACCTTATTCTGTCTTATTTTTGCTTATTTTGAGAAGCTAAAATCTATAGTTTTTTTTCGCAGACCTTCTCAATCTTAAGACCTTCTAAACCACATTTTCTCCTGAAGACATGATTTAAGACATAAGACATTTATGTCTTCGAAAACAAACAACACCTAAGACTAACAAAGGGTGTGTTAAGTTGGACGTAATATAATGACGAACGAATGAAATGAGTAATGGAATTGAATGATCCATTGCATTTTATTATCATATTTGTTTTATATGAAATGAGTTATTCAATTAAAATCTCTTTAAACACAATAAGACTTTAAAAATTAGTTAAGATCATTATAGAAAATATCCTTTTAGTAAAGTTTATAAATATCTAATTTTTTTTTTGTTAATGTTAATAAAAAACTTTAAAAAATTAGCTTAACTATTAATTTTAGAAAAAAACATCTCTCTCCCATGGAATGAGATGAAAGGAATCACATCCTTATGTAATGATTCATTCCATTCGTGCATTATTAACAAACAAGTTTTTTCTATTACGACGAAATGACTTATTCCATTGCATCTCTTAATCATCCATACCAAACACAACATAAGCCTCTTGTCAAACTCATAATCCCTCTCACCCGTCTCTTGTGATCCTAATCATATCTATACTATCTTATAATGCATTTAGGTGTTCATAATCTCTTAATTTTAAGTAACTTGAAATTACCATTTTACCCTTATCTATACTATCTTATAATGCATTTAGGTGTTCTTAATCTTTTAATTTTAAGTAACTTGAAATTACTATTTTACCCTTAATATTAAAATTACTGAAAACTATTAAATAAAGCAACTATTTAATAGAGTTAATGACAATCTTATATACCATTTTAATAACCAAACCTTCCAAAATTAAAAATAATTAAATATATTAATAATTAAATCCAAT
>JAUEJL010129649.1:0-11357 GCA_032274825.1 Drosophyllum lusitanicum | reverse complement strand
GGTAGGGTGGCAGAGGGGGTTTGGTGGCGGCGTAGGGGGTTGGGGTGGTGGGCGGTTGATAGTATATAATTTATTTTTGATTTATACATATTGAATTAATTTATTTTTGGTTAGATTCCAATTCCTTGGTCAAATTCTTATTCTCGCGAACCAAACGGACCCTAAAGGTACAACAAATGTCAGTATCCAGATTGCTTCTCCCTTAGACCATGAGTAGCACCCATCACAAACCTTTCTTAACCCGGATGTCACATCAGCTGCCATATCACTTTTTCTTTCTTTTCTCTCTCTTACCCGAAACTCAAGTATAGCCTAATCCAAACAACCCAAATATTTTCTCTCTCCTTACTCTCACTTTTATACAACAAAAAAAAGAAAAACATGCGGGTGAGCTCGGGTCATGCTATACGCATGGCCTTACACCAAGTCAGTATCCGGATTGCTTCTTGATAAAAATCACCAATGTCAGTATCCACTATCCATATTGCTTTTCGCTTATTCCAAGTACATGAAATCAGCAAAAAGCACCTTTAATTGTGGCAACATAAATTTGGTATCTTTCTTGCTATTTGTTATTATTATTAGTTTATGATTTTTCCTTGTCGGTGAAGTGTGCCGGTCTAAAAGTGATGTAAAGGAGTCTTAGGATCAGAAGATGGAGGATTCAAATAATGATGATAATAGTGACTTGCAAGGTATTTTTCAGTCTCCTCGTGATTCCCTTCTCTCATTGCCGGTTGTTTTGGGTTTAACCCTCAGCTTAATGATCATCCATTCTATAACATTCATTTGTCCATCTAATTTCTCCCCATATGTATGCCACCACAAACAAAAACCCCAAACCTAAACCTAACCCTCACCGTTAATCTCTCTATGGCCTGACCACATTAATACAAGGAAAGTCATGGATGTACTGCATAATCAGTCAAGTAATGAGGTAAGGGTGAGTTGGGTGTATATTTTTAATGTCTTTGTCTTGTAACGGGGTAAGGGTAAGTCTGGTTTATATTTTTAATGTCTTTATTGATATTTAAAAGATTTTAGTTATTTTTAAGCAATGTTGTAGAAGTCGCTAGGCGGGGAGTAGCGAGTACTCGGCCTAGGCGGAGAGTAATCGGGGAGTACTTGGATTGGAAATATTTAAAGAAATGTTCAGATTTTTTATATATACTATATAATTCATAAGTCATATCTATATATAAATTTATTTTAAACATATATAATTCTTATAATTCATTAATCGATTAAAATATATGATATATGTATTTTTTTTTATCATTCTTTTAGGGGAAACAAATAACAGCCGTTCATATATCTATATTAATATATATATTCTTTAAAATAGTTAGCTACTTAGCTTTATAGTAACTAGCTGTCAGTCTTTATCTTTTCTAATTATTCAAATAATTCCTAGGGGCAAAACTGTCTTTTTATTGAAAAAATTAGGGTTTTACTTTGTCTCTAAGATTACACAGCCGCTAGAGATCCTTCCATCATTCTGACTTATCTCTTTGAACAACCCCATCCTTTTTGGTCTAGTATGTTCATCTCTTCATTTTTTTCTCTCTTTCTTGAATGCCTACTTGTTGAGCATGAAGAAGCTCTTGCAGAATGCTTTCTTCCCTGGTTTCTTCGTGTTGTCTTCTTCTCTTTCCCCTCATCTTCATCTCCGATGAGACTGCAACTACCCCAACGAAGATTGAGTTGCACCAGTGTGGGCCAAGTTGCACCGATTTGGACCGAGTTGCACCGCGTTTGACCGAGTTTGACCACATCCGAGTATTTAGTCCGATTCTCCTCTACTCGCCTCGGTCACTACCTGATTCACGTGTACTCGGCGATTACTCGGCCGAGTAATCCGAGTTTTACAACACTGTTTTTAAGTTGGTTGTTGTTTAGTTGGCCAACTCATACACGAATATCAGTCTTAAAATTTAACACTAATCTAACCTAATTTGACTGACACACTAACGGGCAAGCGCACCTGATCGTATAGCAACAAACAGGGTAAGACCAGGATCATATCCTCAGGGAACAAGAATTGAATGTACTACTAAGAAATAAGCTAGTTAAACTAATTTGCTTAAAAAGTAAATAGAGGGGCTTTTAAACTAGCAGCTAACCGCTACGTACCAAGGTATTGAAAGATTGAATTAAAGCAGTAATTTGAAAACAATTTTTTAAGAAGTTGATATCAAATAACAAAGATGTATTCACCAATGAATCACTCCCCCTAGGTTCAATTTGTTATAGGCACAGTTAATATGATAAGTTTCTAAGGGCGTTCGAACCAACAACCATCGGTCCTACTAATCCGATTATGACCTAATCTCTCCAAAACACACTTAACTCTCATTGTATGGTGAATTGGTCTCAAACTTTTATCTATGGTATCACTGAATAATCTTAACCCTCATTATCTCATAAAAGTTATCTATCCTATTGCATGTAAACGTCATTGTCTCAGAACAAGCAAACAATAATCCAGAAGAAAATACACATGCAAGTCATTATCTCATATCATGCACAAACTGTATCTAACAGATTACTCAGCAAAAGTTAAGAACAAAAACTCAAGGATCACAATTAAGCATAAACAAAACTAATCATATATAAAAATTGAAGATTACAAATTAAACCCAGGGTTTGTTCATCATGGTAAATACAATAAAAGCTTAGCCCATAATGAAATTAGAATTCATACATAAATCAAGAAATAGATTAAATGTAAACATTATAGAAAAGCTTACAATAATAAATGTCAATGAATATTATGAAGAAATCCAATCTGATATGGTTCCTTGTTCTCTCTGACTCGACTGCCGTCTCAATAGAAATTTTGATGTCTTTTTTTCCATGACATAGCTTTATAATATATATATATATAGAATTAATGGGCCTGAATACTCACACGTCGTGGGCCAAAAGTGCGCTCCGTGGATCATAGTGCTCCAGGCGCATCAGGAGTGTGCTCCATGGAGCATCAAACTAATTAAAGCTGGAATTATTTGACCAGAAGGGTGCACGTCGTGGAGCATAAAATAATTAAAGTTGATATTTTGTATCTAGAATGGTGCACGTCGTGGGACAAGGGTGCATGGCGTGGAGCATTATGAATACAATTCTCATTGCTCTCTGGAATTCCTCACGTCGTGCACCAACACAATACTTTTCCACAAGTATTTCTACAATTCTTCTTGCCGTGCACTATATTTGCACGTCGTGGGGTATCCATGCAGGCATGCAATCTTGGTCCATCTTCCAGCTTTCACTCAAATTCACGTTTTCACCAACTTTCGCCTAAATGATCATATTCTCACGCGTATCAACTGTTATCTTCTCATATTTAAAGTGTACACAACCACACAAAATTAGTGTACGTATATACTCAATTTAGCTCATTTTAATAATATGAAACGATAGATATTGTCAAATAAAATATAGTTAAATGCGACAATATCACCAACAAAGAAGATTTCTTCATCCAGTAAGAGTTTCTTATCTCTATTCGGTCATGTGTAAAAGCCTTTGCTTTTGCCTTCATCTACCTCTTATTTGTTATGTAGTTTGCTATTGAGGTGTTGGTATACTTATTTTTGCGTTATTAACAATTTTAAAGCACAAGCCTGCATGAAATTGTTGATCAAGTTTTGGATGTATAAGAATTGGTTTAGTCCTTGAACTATCTTAAACCACCAGTACGTATCAAGTACTTATTTATTTACCTAATGAATTTCAGTTATAATTTAGGGCAGAATGCGTTATTTTCACAACACATTCTTAACTTTATTGTTGAGTATTTTTTCCATTTTAGAATTTCACTAACTTAAGTACCTTTTGGTGTTAACTTTACATAACAAGTCAACTGGTGTGTATTTGCATTTGCTAGGTAAGATAGAATTAGGGCAGCAATCAGTGGAGAATTGTCGACAAATTGGGAACTTTGAAATCAGATTCTTCCAATGATTATGTTTTCTGCCAGTGCTGCATTTGGAGGTATGCCAACAGTTGTATTTATTTGATTTTTGAGAAATTATATATTCTCTTACTTTTTGTTCCTACTTCATACTCCTACTCATCACAAGAGGACATGTGTACACTAATTCTCTTTCCTCATCTCCTTCCTTGATTTTGACACTTGTCTTGTTTAGATGGCCGACAAGAAGATTTCTCCATTCAATAAGAGTTTCTTATCTCTATTCTGTCATGTGAAAGAACCTTTGCTTATGCTTTCATCTACTTCTTATTTGTTATGTAGTTTGCTATTGAGGTGGTGATATACTTATTTGAGTTATTAACAAATTTAAAGCACAAATCTGCCTGAAATTGTTGATCAAGTTTTGGAGGTGAAAGTATAAGAGTTGGTTTAGTCCTTGAACTATCTTAAACCACCTGGACACGTATCAAGTACTTATTTATTTACCTAATGATATTTAGTTATAGTTTAGGGCAGATTGCGTTCTTTTCACATTACATTCTTAACTTTATTGTCGAGTAATTTTACCATTTTATAATTTCACAAACATAAGTAGCTTTTGGTGTTAATCTATGCGCAGTTATCACGGTCAAAATCCAAATATCGGCCAAGGACCAAGATTTGAAATTGCGGTTATCGCGGTGGGAAAGCGGTGAGATACCAGGTTTTATATTATGTAGAATGTATATACCGGTTTGCAAACCGCAAACTGTTATAGAACACATAGCCACTAAAAAACAAAACATTAAGCTATTCGAACCTATGATCACAACTGACTTCTTTTTCCGTAGCTTAGATCTCTTCTCGATACAACTTCAGTGAACTAACGAGTGGTTAGTTCACCAGATTGAGAATGGAGGTATGCCATCAACAGTTGAATTTATTTGATTTTTTCCTTTTATGTCAATGTTGATCTTTTGTTTGGTTCTCTTAATGAGCGAGCCACAGGTTAATAGTCTGTTATTTTCCATAAAACTACATTTTATGTTTAGTGGATAAGACTATGTCCTTTTCAACAGCAGGCTTAACTCGAAGCACATTTTTTTAATTTTGATTTTTCCAAGTTTTACAAGGTAATTTATTTGTCTCTACACTTTTAGTTTACTATAATTTACCAAAAGTCTAGATAGACCGTTGTTCTATTTATAATTTTTATTTGTCATTTATGTTGTTGTCATTGTTATTAGGGAAGTAGTGTTGTTATATTTACCAAATCAATAATTTCTTAAAATTACAAGTTTATGCGGATTCCTTGGAGTCCATAAGTTGTTAAAAATAGTGCTTGATAAGAATGGAACTTTTGTGTTTCTTTCAAGGGGACTGTAGATGATAGTCATTCGAACAAACCTTAAAGTGGTGAATTTGGATAAAACCTTATGGGTAAGTGACCATATGCTTGAGGAGATATGCAATAGTTATCATTGGTCATGTATTCGTTGTGACTTCATGTCACTCTAGCAACCTTGCTGCTACAATCATGGAATAGATTCTGAGCAGGTATTATCATCTTAAATCAATTACGATAGTGGGTATGAGCATGTTCAATATGGTTTAGCAATTTTTTCACTTGTAGAAAATATGATAATTGTCACCTTTTGAAGTGTGATCATAAAATGTTCTAATGTTGGATTTTGTAGGTGGTCAATATTTGCTATAATCATAGTGGAATACATGTATTACACCTAATCTACTATCAATACAAATTTCTTTCTCTGTTATTTGAAGAACACAATATATTACTTTCGTAAACGTCATTGTAAATGTTTCATGTATCATTTAGATTACACTGTCCATTGTTTTGACTCAATAGTAAAATTACACGTGAGATGGTCTTGTATGTTCTCTAATTGAAATCCAAGCAACTCACATTGAGTTTAAAGTTTATACTTACACATTTAGCAACCTTGAAAGCTATGACTGTGTTCACTCGGGCTTAAAGCTAGTTTTTACTTATAACTCTAACTAAAACCTTAATTTGTACAAGTTGTTCATATGTGAAAACAGCATAATTTATTGATGCAAATTGTTGATTACTTTTGATCCATGAGGTTCATTCGATTCATGGCTCCATGATAACTGGACGTTGTAGGCTTCCAGTTTCAAATTATTGAAGTGCTTTGTAGGGGAACCATAGCTTGACTTATTTGATTATGTTTGTGAATAAGATGGTTCCTAGACCTTAGGGGTGGTAGTCTTCATCTTTGTTATCGTCAAGTTTTAGAATATTTCACTGCAAATGCTTCATTTATGTTCTTTCATTTAAAAGAATTTCCATCATTCCATGTTTAGCAAAGAGACTTAAGATCGCTTTTTAATTTTGTTCGTTATTCTGGTGTAAGCGATCTTGCCGTAGAACTGCCCTGATAGCAAACTCAAGCGACATGCTGCATATAGGCTTTCTATATTTAGAACACACTGATACCAAACTGGCTTAATCGAATTATGTTCATAAGTGGATGTTTCAACATAAGCGATTACTAGACTTGCTTGAGTTATGTTTGTGCCTAGGATAGTTTCTACACCTTATGGTACATAGTCTTCTACTTTGATATCGAGAAATTTTGGCATGAATACTCTTATAAACATCATTGTAAATGTTTCATGTATCTGCTCAAGGTTGAAGAGATTTCCGGCTTTCTAAATAATAGGTTGACAAGACCAGGTTAACTTTGGAGTTGGTTGATTTCATTCTGAAATTTGATGTTTTTATACCTCCCAGTTGTTTCCTAACTAATAGATTGATGAGACCTAGGGTAAACTTTTTGAAAATATATTAAACTTAATTCTTTTTGGTTAGTGTAAGCACCCCACTAGCCGTTGCGGAGTCCAGCTAGCTTTTGAAATTATCTTGACCGAGCCCTAATCCGACTTCTCCAATTTGTTTTGTTGTTTCTCGCAATTATCAAGCCCTGATTGACGTCCTATTTCACACTCTCAATCACTCTTTGTGTTTGTAAGTAATTAATCTACTGAATTCTCAAAAAATAAAGAGATATGGTCCATATGGAGGTTAAAAAAACCTTGTTTTTTCCCTTTCCGTAGAGCAGGATTCAATTATTAGGTCTGTTTGTAGTTATTAGTCTTACATAAGGATTCAATTATTCTGTTAAGGTCGGGGATGCCTTTGGGGTTAGGGTCGGGTTCCGGTGGTTTTTACAGGGATTTTGGTTTTTACCCAATAATATATATTGTAATTTCATTTTCTCGCACCCCATGTAAAGCGCTTCGTCATTGATGAAAAACTCAAAAATAAGTTCCCCAGTTTAAAATGCCGATAGCGATAGGTTGTTATTGCATAAGTTCCCCATTTTCTCGCAACCTAAGTCTCTATTTTTGCTTCTAGTTTAACTGTTTTCTAAACTTTACAAAACTGATTATGATTTTACAGAGAAATTAGGAAAGGCACACAGATACTGCAGCATGTCTGGAAACTGTGTCTAAATAATTGGTGAGTAAAAGCATGAATTATTAATTTTAGATGTTAGATCTTTTGAAAGTAAGTATAGAGGGTCGGGAACGGGTAAAAACGGGTTTTGGTGCAAAGGAGTCGGTTTTTAGTGCCCGTGGGTTGTGATGGCTTCACCCTAAACACTTGTTATGCATTTTAAAGAAAAAAATTTGTTTACAATAATTGATGTAATGCATTGAATTATATGCAGTAGAAACACATTAAACTCAATGGTCAAAATAGAAAAACCTAAATGCATTATGCTTCTATATATATTTTTTAATAGCAAAGCATTTCAGTACTATAATAAATAGTGAAAACTTACAAAGAAATAGAGGCTGGTCTCCAATAAGGAGGACCAACATGAGCACTAATTAAGACTATCCACCACCCATATTACAAGGATTTTTGACTCAACCATCCTAAGAAAGTGACCCAATTTTTAACCTGTTTGATATCCCAAAGGAATGAGATTGAAACCACATAACTAAAAATATCTCGAGTCAAAATCTTCGGTTTTTCTTCCACCACAGCATGCAGCAAAGTGTTCCTCCATCTCCAAATCTCTCAAATCGCTACATAACACACGCCTCTGAAGGCTTTAAGCGCTTTCGGTTCATTTTGTGAGCCCACCTCAAACGCGAGCAAGACGGTGAGCGATGGGGAGTCCTGCATCTTTAGTCCCCACCAAGTATACTAGGAAATTATAATTTTTAGGATTTTGATAGTTTGTAATGACGACTGGAAATTCAAATGAAACTTATATTCTTTTAATCATATTTTAAAATATTTTAAGAGGTACATTGGCAATAAATAAATTCATTTTTATTTAGAAGATGGAATAATGTGATTGATTTTTTTATAATAGAAGTATAAAAATTGTCTCTGTGGTTTCATTTTGTTACTGTGTTTGTATTTTAAAAATGCATTTTGAAAATATAATGAAATATAACTTGGTATAAAGTATCCAGAAAATTAATATTCTAAATCATAGCTATAAAATAGAAAGTTAACAACTCACTAATGAGGCCTTGGCGCAGTGGAATAGTTTTACAGTGTAAATGTTTGGTGGGTTCGAAGAGATTGATTTGGGAATAATAGGTATGGGGTTCGACCTCATCTTCTCTTACGGGCAGCCAAGACAGCTGAACATTGCCTTTAGATAGGTTTTTGGGGAAGGGTCGGTTTGGATCCAAAAGATCCCAGACGCAGGGTTGCTCCGGCATAAACAATATTTTGGAAGAAAGTTAACGACCATGTTGAAAAATAGGTAGAATAGATCTTTGATGTCAATAAAACGTTGAGGTCATGTCGACCAAGAACGTCAAATATAGTAACTATTGATGTAATTTTTGATATTAAATAACTGAAAACATAATTTATAATAGACAACATGAACTACTTATATAATTTACTTATTTTTTAAAACAAATGTTGTTCCGGAGGGAACAAACTCTAGGTACATCGAAAATGCAACGTTATAAGTTTGATAGTAAAACGTTGACCATTCTGCCTAGTCACTTGATTGTTTTATACGTGTACAGTTGTACCAACTGGCAAACACTGTTAGCATCGTTGGACCTTCGACTTGGTTTAAAACTTTCAACTGGAAAACAATCTCGCAACTTGTACATGAAAACAAATTTGTATCCTGATCTTTTTCAATTCGTGTTTAATTTCTTTAATTTAAATACAATTTACCATGGATTTTTGTTTTTGTTTGCACATGTTGCCACTTTGTTTTTTTTCCAAAATTCCTCCATCGAAACGTTGTGATTCCAACGGCGTTGAATTGCAACTGGGCCCTTATAAAAGCTTACTTGAAAATGACATCCATGACTTTCTACTTTAAACAACATCCGTAGTGATAAGTCGTATTACTGTTATCACTAACTAGTTACAGTAATAGCACTCATCTCTATAATTATTGGATACACACAATTATTTATCTCAATTTTGATTAGTTAAAAAAAAGGATAACGAGGGGTGTGTCGCGTTGCCCCAACCATGAGTTGGCCGCCGCCGACATAACCACGAGACAGCCGCAATGAAGATGACGATTAGTTATCCTTGTTTTTGGTCCTCATAGAAGGTAATGAGCATCTATTGCGAGTGCTCTATCTTTTAAAATTTTACAATAATAATAAAATAAAAATACTATTTTCTTGCGATATTAAAATAAAAATTCACCTAAGTCGAGCAATTAGCGGAACAACAAGGTATATTTATAACTAAGTAGTCGGTGAGTAGGCGATCACGAACCCCATGAAGATATCACTAAATATAATTACGTCTCGATTGAAGAAAATGCATATCACTATACAAAGATAAAGACTAAGAATGAGATTCTAGTTTGTGTATAAATTTAAGGAGTGTTGTATTGATTGTATCTTTGGGATAGGATATTAGGATTCGAAAAATCATTTCCTTACGTTTACAGCCCCAGAGCCCATTAAAGTTAATTATTTAAAAAAACGTATGTTACGGTTGAAAAGTTAGAAGAAATAGTGTGATTTATCGTACGACAAACTGAGGTCATCAGTCTCGGCCATGCCGAGCCCACCATACACGAAATTATTGTTTCGTTAAATTAAACATGTGCAACTAAATACAGTATCGTGGGTTGCACATGTGCGACTTTTCACTAACCGTATTCAACCTTTTAGTATAAAAATACTTAAAAATTTTTATATAAAAACTAATGTATAACAATTTGTGTGTTAAATTTAAAGTGAATAAATATTCGTTAATTTGATATATTTTATAATTTAAAACATTTGCTTTATAAGAAACATGTATATATGTATAAAATAAAAGTGTAAATGTATGTGTGTACGCACGCTCAAAATTATCTTCTTTAGATCTACCCCTCTCTAGTGCTAAATAGACTTCACCACCTGGTCAATTCGACTCGATCATTTTACGAGTCTACCATCCAAAAATCATCATCGATAAACCCTTCATGCGCCTTGTCTTCATGCTAAATTTTTGATATCTAGCACATTAAAAAGTTCACAGACAATACATTTGTAATCCTCGGACGATTCTGATCAAAACATACTTTTAGACGACATTTTTACTTAACATGTCGCCATACAAACTTCTACCTTTACATGTGTCACCTAGACCTCTCACGTCTAGTGATACAAACCGCTAGTTTTTTTAGGTCTTTTTCCTTGTGTCTTTTTTTTGGCTACTTTATGATGTTTTGTCTGTGTCATTGTTTGTCCTTAGAAATACTAATTTGTTCTTTGTTTTCCTGCCTTCAACAACTTTTTTTTTTCTTGATTTATTGTCAATTTTTTCTCGCAATTGTGCTCCTAGATCGGGTGTACAACAATTATATAGGTGACATTCAAATATTCAATGTCAAATTTGCAATGCTTCAAGTCAATCGATACGTACTTTAGTGTTGTAAATGGCCAATTGGGAATTATTGGGGCTTTTCACGTTGCTCACTTCACTCGCACTTGATAGTATTATGAGATTAGTAACAAAAAAGGTGCTACTGTTTGGACCCTTTCCTCATATATCAAAAATATGTCACATCAATCGATTACAGTTTCTAATACAGGTCATACACTCAAATATATCATATCATTATGATCAAATTAGACTATCAACGTGGTCCAAATAGTTTCACCCAACAAGAATTCTCTATTCAAATTCTTTTTATCTTGTTTTTCTCCTTCGTATTATTACATAATAATTAAAATATTGTAATTTTGTTTATTTATTGATGATTATAATTAAAATCACGGGTCAAAACTCAAAAGATTATAATAATGGAAAAAGACAAAAATCACACGAATCAACATAGTTTAATTAAGCCTTTTCCAAAAGTTTTGAAGATGCACCACATTTGTTGGGATATATCTACGGATAAAGTTTGGATAATTAAATGGATGCTATTGATTTATTTGTTTTGGATTA
>JAUEJL010129638.1:0-11359 GCA_032274825.1 Drosophyllum lusitanicum | reverse complement strand
TGAAATTGAAAAAGCTAAACAAATTAATAGATGTTGGAATGAGAAATTAATCATCATTAATGGTTGAGAAGAATGAAATCAGATGGTACGTACACAGAATCGAGGAGTAGAGTGTGAAAAAATGATTTGTTTTTTTCCCGCTCTGAACGAACGCTGAATCGTTCAAAATCGTTCAAGTCGAGTGTGAAATTGACGTACCTGTAGGCGATGAATGGTTCAATCGCGTTCCAATTGCCGAATTGAAGATCGATTGACTCGATTTGACCATCAATTTGGTTCGCGAACCGACGATCGATTGGAACGCGATCGTGCCGCGTTTGGGAACGGTCGATCCAGATCGTAGATCGTGGATGAGGTAGCGATTTATGTGACTATGAGACAACCAACATCACATTTTGTAATTATTAGAATTCATCTTTTGGTTTGAAAAGGAGGGTAAAATAGCTCTGTAATTTTAGATAGGAAGACATATCATGATTTAGAGAAAGTTCACTGAATCTATAGTTTATAAACAAGCAATCAAAGGGTGGTCTCTTAAGGGGTGTTGTTCGGTTAAATTAATTTGTTTTCGGGTAACTTGGTTCGGGTTATTCTAGTTATGATTTTAAAGATATTAGTGAGAAGTTCAATTTGCAGATTTTAAGAGGCATACTTGTTATGAACTTTAAGCTTGAGAATATAAATGTACTTATATCGTTAGTTTATTATAGTTATATGCTTACCTCATTTGAGCCCTTGCGGCGTCGAACCCGTCCAGCATGTGTAACTTGCACATTACTACCATTCTCCTTTATCATGGTCACGCAGCTACAATGTGCACTTAATCAACACCAAGCCTAAAAATTACGCAAAAAACACTCTTGAGAACAAAATACATGTCAATACACTCGGTAGATGTATTAATATAATTCTTGCTACAAAATAGCATTGCCTAAAAATTTGCCAAGGTAGCAAACAACCAATGATACAATTACACAAGAAAGAAACAAAACTATTGAGATGGGATGCAAATCCAAAACACATTGTATATTTAAGAATTAAAGAAAAGAAGTTCAAATAGCAAAAAGTAAAGAGGTGACAAAAAACAGATAAAAAATACTGAACAGAAGCCCCCATGCTCGCCCAAGAAATATCAAATGAGGACCAGAAGTCATTTCCCATGTCAGAGACCAAACATAGAAAAAAAATACATTACCAGAATCTAAGAACTTTGACATTCGAGAAGGGACAGAGGTTAGTGATAAATGACATTATAGGCAATTAGGCATGCTTGCAACAGAATATGTGATCTATATATTATGAAGACAGCATATAAGTGTTCAAAATCATAAGAACATAGTTTGATATCATGGGAATACTAAAGAAGAGCAAAGCATTAAAGAAGGTCAATTGACGGCATTGCAACAACCTAAGTAAATAACAAGATTGCTTCCTCAACAATATAGGCATCACAATTACATATACATCAAGCTTAGTAGGGCAATAAGTAACAACTGTGATTGTCACACACAAATTAGCACAGGCTTTTCTGTCAATTCTCTAACCCTCGTGAATCCTTTGGTAGCATCACATCCATGCTTATAACTATAACTAATCAAGGGTATTCGCGATATTATAGACCAATTATGGATTGCATTAATTCCACTTATATGACACCCTGAAGATATGAAAATACATCAAACCCCCACAAAATAATATTAAAACAGTAAACACAATATCTACAAATAAATACATGTACATAAACCAGGTATTGTGGACTTCGAGTGCAAGTTTACTCTAGTAGAACACGAATTCATTAGCCAACACATGTTCTATGGGTTTGTGGTTTAGTTGGATATAACCATCCAAAATAAATATTGTTGGATATAACCAGAACATTAGAAAGAGAACAGAGTTGTTGAATAAAACCAAGTCAGACAGTCAGACATGGGAAATGACTTAACTGCTTACTTCGTTTTCTATAAAGCAGATAAAACGTTTTTTAGTGTTTGGATGAAGGAAAGTATTAATGCTTGTCTACTCATTTTAGGAGGAAATATAAGTAGTTTCCAATAAGCGGTTGAGATCATTATTCTTGATAAATTCAAAATTACACATCTATGGTTAAGGTTAAATAAATTGTTTTTAGTATAAGCTAATATTTTGTTTAAGCTTGTAAGCATAAGTTGTCTAAATAATCAATCAATCCCAAACACGACATATAATCAAAATGTAGTTCCGTGTGGCTTCATAGATTTTCTGTCTGTCTCATTATGCCTTTGACAGTTTTCTCCTACCATACAAAGAAAGAGACAGCTCAGGTACCTGACATTCTCTTCAATATACCCAATCATAACTTGCCACTAACTCTGAAAACCTTATTACCATGTCTATTTTTCGTCAAGCAGATTTCTATATATGTCTTCATTAGATCACGGAGAAAGAAATCAAATTTAAAAGTAAAAAAGCTCCACGAATATTAAACCCTAAGCGTTCAAAATACACTAACTTAAGTAGGGGTTCTCATTATTCCAACGTTCCTGCATCAATCAGATACTACATAACCATAAACAGAAGAAAATTAAGTAGTGCTTATAGCCAATAACATAAATAACTGAAAGAGAAAAGATTCAAATCATGAATGATTACACGGTTTTAAAATCCGAAGACGAAACCGCCAAATATCGAATTTAATGAAATTAAGCAAACCTCGCAGTCAAATCTGAATCAGCGGAAGCGAAATCAATCTTCAACACTTACACAGACTTAACACACACGCACACACACTTACTTGCGCGCACACACATGTATATATACTTATATATATATGTATAACTATAGATAGATGCCCACTCACAATTCACAAATATAAAATATAAAAATGCGTCATTAGTCCAAAAGTTTAGACTGATTTCCATGAAAACCCCTAAAGTTTTTAAAAGCTCGTATGAGAAGCTAAGCAACAACTTTGCATTTTCTTTTTGAATAAGTTTTTAGGGTACACTTGTCATCACAGTCATTTTAATTCATGTATAATATAACTAGCTTGTATGGGTACAAATAATAAGGAATGAAAATCGTAGCATAGTTATATTACATAGTCGATCGATGAAATATAACGAATATATAATGTGAAGATATAGAAAAAAAATAAAAATAAATTCAATTACCTTATTTTTAAGCTTCAATATTAAGGGATTGTACAACATTTAAGCAATCAAGCCAGTCGCAATTTGCGAAACCCAATTATCCAAAATAGTTATATTTTTTTTTGTTCGCCTCGTTTCTTTCACACTCAATCAGACAATCAAAATCTCAAATCATTATATTTTTGTTGTTCGAAGTTCGCCTCATTCCCTCATCTCCTGAAGCAGACAAACAGCGAAGTTGTAAGTTTAAAGTTTTTAATGTTCATCATATTTCTTTTATCAATTATAATAAAATTCTTTGAATCTTAATTTCTTGTTTGTATTTTGTTTTAGGGTTTCTCCAACGATGATTGATGATGGCGGCGATTGTGACGAGTGATGGTGGTGATGAAGGCAGTGGTGGCGCCTGGGTGGTGTTTACGATGGTGTGATGGTTGTGGCCGGTGGTAGCGGTGGCGGTGGTGGTGGTGATGCTAGATGGTGGTAGTAGCAAAATTGACGGTGGTCGGTGATGGTGGTGTTGATTAGTGGAGACACATACATAATAAAACCGTGTACGATAAAATATTGCATATTTAAAAAGCGCCTTTTTTATTGGAAATTGGTCATGTGTTGTATGTGATGATTACGATTGAATGAATGAGTGTATTTTTTTAACAACGAAGTTATGTTAGTGGACTGTGTCCGCAATGACATCCATATAGGACAGTATGCGAGCCCCAAATCACGCGTCATGAAGGAGTAAACCCTCCTCCATTGTTTCCTGAAACCCCCACAATATGGCTCGAACTTAAGACCTCACAGTGGGGTAAAACCCTCCATTGTTTTCGAAAACCCCACAATTAAGTGTATCACTGTGTATGTTATGGACGATCAAAATGTTAGTTAGAAGAGAGTAAGGTCAAATAATGTGTGCGTATATAAAGAAAGGATGAAGAACATATTATAATAAAACAAAATAACACGTGGGCAGCCAGCCAGCCAAGCCACTCTTTGACAAAACAAAATCTAATTTAGTTTTCTTTTCTTTTTCTTTTGACAATTTGCCCTCTTCCTTTTCCTTGTATTAAATTTGTCTCCTCCTGTTTTCCTAATTTACATGTTATGTCCACCTTATATATCTTCTTTATACATTGTATATATAACTTTAAAGTTTAATAATTCTTTTATTTTTTTTTGTTATATGCGGATTGTAAACAACTTAAACTTTTGCCGAGTAATTCAAACTCGAGTTCAGACAAAAAAAAAGGGTCTAACTATAAGGAGTTAAGCTCGAGCTTATAAGAGTTCAAGTTAAGCTCTTATTAAGTTTTGTGTAATTTATAAACAGGTGTATGAAACTGAATAATTGAATGAATCATTGATGTTAATATGGTTAGACATTTTTTCAAGGTTCTAAAATACTTGTCATGGCTTCACCAAAGTTTGAGACTTGACTATGCCCTTACGAAATGGTCCAAGTTTAAGCGTAAGACTTGGCATATGCTAAGGCCTAGCTACACACGTGTGTAAAGAGTAATGGGCTATACGGGTTGGATATATAGTTATTCAGTTATAACGGATAATTGAATATACGGAAAACAAAGAAGAATGATGAATTATGATACAAGTCTATAATCATTGTTTTTTTGTTTGTTTAATTGTATACGTATATGTATAGTTTATATACAAAATTTCACCTTAAGTCACATCTTATAAAACGACATGACCCCACCATGACTTTCAAGGCTTGACTACGTTGTCACATCACGCCTCACGTTATTTAAAACATTGTTTTTTGTAAAAACTTTTTTTTTATTATCGTCAAAAGTTACTATAATTCTTATACATGTTTAAAATGAGTTTTGTATTATGATATAGCTTCTACATATATTAAGTCAAAAGTTACTATAATTCTTATACACGTTATTTAAAACATGTTTGGTTATCAAAATAATGTTTACATGAATATTATATTTTCTCTAGCCAAATTTTGAGTCGATCATAAAACGTCTTAATTTGAACCATAACTTGCATCGTGAAGACTCGTAAAACTATCAAACTGAACTCGAGATTAGCCTGAATACTAAATAGTTGAGTCTAGCTCGACTAAGATTAATTTGTTTCTTCTCCGATCAAGAAAACCGCGTATAACCGTGTCTTCTCCGTTGAATAAGAAACCCACCGTGAAAGTTGTTTCTTCTCCGATCACCGGAATAAAACCCACTGCCGATCAAGACCGCCGAGCCGTGAAGATCTGATACCAATTTGTTATGTAGAAGAACAAATTGATCTAAGTTTCACTAATTGCAACTCAAGAATACACGTACACAATTGAAAATTGAAGTCTGCCACATGAACTGATAGCTACGATCAAGAAGGTTGAGAGAGAGAAAAGTTAAGATACATGAATGAAAAAATGACCTTAAATAACAACAGTGAGTTGTTATCTCCAAACCAACTAACAAACTTATTTTTACTATTAACCCCTTGACTTATTTGTAAGTAACAATAAACCCACGGTTTTTGTAGGCAATAACATTATGGTGTTATAATTAATGTTAGACGCTTAAGAACCATGGTGATGAGCGGTGACGGTGGTGTGTGGTGGGCGGTGGTGACCGACAGTGACGGTGGCAGTGGTGGTCGGGTCGTGGATATATGGTTGGTGGGAGAATGAAGAAAAGTGAAGGAATTCTTTGTTTCAAGGATTTCATAAATCCTTTGCTAATTTGATGTAATTGGAAATTTGTTAGCTTAAAAAAATTGAAAGAATTTTTCTTAACTAGATCAAAGTCAATACTTAGACTAAACATGAGGTCGGGGGGAGGAAATCGGGAAATACTAATTCTTATTATACATACTATCAACTGGCAAAGTAAGGAGGCAATTTCTTACGATTTTTTCAAGGGTGTTATAGTAAATTTATCTTTATCTCACGATATAATAAGCATATGAGATTTTGAGATTCTCACGATATTTTGGAAAACACCGTCGCTGGAGATGTTGAGAAATTGAGAGTAAACTCAAAGAGAAATGAAGAGTTGAAACTTCAATACACGCGTTTTGAAAGTCAAAAATGCTAATTCTTATATCTATCAATTAGCAAAGCAAACTTGCAGTTTCTCATGAGATATAAAGGGGTATTTTGGTAAAATCGTCTTTAATTCGCGATATATTAAACTGGCTAGATTTTGAACTTCTCGCGAGTTATTAAAACAACACGAGATAAAGTAACGAGAGCACACAAACAAAACAATAACTTTGAAGGGGAAAGAAGGGACAAGAGAAGAAATGGGAGTAGAGAGGATTGTGGTGGTGGCAGCAATTAACAGCGACAGATACTAGAGGAAGACGGTGGACGGTAGCAGATCCCTGTGACACAGCGGTCATGGTGGAGTTACAGCGGAGCTTGCGACGGAGGACTGACAAGATAAAATTTGAAAGGGAGGAGGAAGGACGATCGCCGGGATGGGAAATGGGGAAGTGTAGGTGTGTGTTGTTGTTATGAGCACTAGAGCCGTAGAGGGAAGAGGAAGGATGGGCGGCGGGAATGAAAACCAGGAAATTGGATGTTTGACAAGAGATAAAGGTTGAAACGTGGAAACTAAAACGACGCCGATTTTGAAATGTGAAAGTAGCTTTGGAGTTTTTCACCTTTCTCTCTTTCTTTATTGACCTTATTTATTTTTAGAAATGATTTAATATTGACAATGTAAATCAAAAGTTACAGAAACATGTCAACTATAAAAATTCTTAGATCTCGGGATTCGGGGTCTGGGTAGTAGAGGTTTTTTTCAAAAACAATGGAGGGTATTACTCCCTCATAGTGCATGGCTAGGGGCTCGCGTACCGTCCTTTATGAATGTCACTACGGACCCAGCCCACTAACTTAACATCGCTTAAAAAAAATTATAAAAATTATTTATCTTATAATTAAAATTAAACACTATAGTTTTAAAAATTAGTAATAAAATAATAAAATAATTAAAGCATGAGAGATTAATTATATCCCATGAGAATCAGTTATGTAATATGAATATATGATTAATATGTAATCCATTCTTATTCTTTTTTTAAGACATTTTTCAATACAATTCAGGCATACAAATATGATTCGTTGTAATTTATTGAAATTATGATTAATACATTCTTCTTCCTTCGGAATATATGATTAATATATATATATACATACATATATATATATATAGAGGTAGAGGAGGGATCCGGTGAGAACACATGTTAAATGGAGAACTGTGAGAATACTTGTAGGCCAATCATGTAATTAAATAAATAAGAGATCTAAAATCAACATACCTTAATTAAATCAAATCATTAAAATTCAACATACCTTAATTAACCAAGATTAATATCAGCCGTTAAATAAAGATCGTTCAAGGGCTATAAATTGTTCTCCAAGTTCTCATATTAAGAGGTGTTATCATTTGATCCTACCTCTAATTAATTGAAATATTTTTAAATAAAATATTTTATTTAAATTTTGTTTAATAAATTGCTAAAATGACACATGTTTTCGTATAATTAAAATCCACAAGATTATACTTAATTTCAGTTTAATTTTTAAAGTTTTGTTTTGAATATTTTAACCCTAAAGTTTAATTGATTAGCTGGTTTAACCATTTAAATCTATAATAACATGTTAAAGGTATTCAAAAGAGATAAATTGCAAATCAAACAACTATTAAGGGATTGAAGTAAATTTTCAGACCAAATATTAATCTTAAACCATCCAAATAAACTTTAAAGGGTTAACCTGAAATAGAGAGTAAACTTTAAAAATTAAACCTGCTATTAAGTATTAACCTTTAAAAATAACTAGATTAATCGGTTATACAAGTTAAAAGTAAACAAAAAGGTTAAACATTAAACAAAGCAAAACTAAAGAGATAAAATAGCTGTCAAACTAAATTTCAGGATCTAAATACTTTAAAAACTAATTTTATAAACTTTAGAGATTAAGGCTGCGTTCACTTCCAGAAAAATCTTTCATTTTTTCAGAAAATTTTTCTAAGAAATCTGAAAATTAGAAAACATGTTCACTTGCACATTTTTTCAAAAAAAAAGAAAACTCCCCCACTTTTTCACATTTTCCCAAACTCTTCAATTTTTTTAAACTCTTACACTTTTTCAAACAACTTTTTTCAAGAAAACACTCAACCAGACATTTTTTCTGAAAAAGAAAAACTTCAACCCTTCATCTAAACACGTTTTTTATGTTTTTCAGAAAATGAAAACTTTACCATTTTTCACAAAAAACAGAAATCAATAAATAAAAAGTTTTTCTCCTACTAAATGCAGCCTAAACATTTTTAATCTTTAACCGAATGAAATTATAAAATTTTTAACTATTTTAAAAAAAAATAAAAAAGAGTTAATTTCACACAGTCTTTTCACAAACCCTTATTACAAGTTTAGTCATTTTTAAAAAAAGGTTGCACGTTTCGTCTTTTAACTACCATTTTGTTGTACCTAAAGTCCTTTCAGACGACTTCTGTTACACAAGTCCGTTAACTTTGTGAAAATGTCAGTTTTGTGCACAATAACTATATGATGTCACAACCCAAGGTAATAGTACACTCAAGAGTCACACATGTGAGTGCAGTAATTTGAACAATGTTAGCAATCAGAAAGAGATTATTATGTAAGGTCTTACAAAATAATATGATAGTAAATTAATGGTATTGAATTTAGTGGCTATTTATGTGTATTTATTTAGGAATAAATAAATAAATATATAAATGATTTTCTAAATTAATTCAAATGAAAAATTGAATTTCAATTATGTATATTAAAAGGCAAAAAAAGGGTAATACCGTTACTTCGGCAAAGTTAATGGCCTTGTTTAACAGAAATAGTTTAAAAGGACCTTTGAGTGCCTTAAAATATTAAAACGATAGTTAAATAACGAAAATTAGAACTTTTAAAAAAAAAACTAAAGTTGCAAGTGAAGGTTAGTTAAAGAATCATATATGAAACTAACTCGAAATAAAAACTTATATTTCTTTTTAGTAAAATCATTAAATAAAACCGAAACAAATACATAGAAGAAAATAGGAAAAGCACCAAAAATCTGTTTTGTAAGACATCCACCATTCTACTATTTTTTTTACTTTATCGTCCTACTTATCAGAAGATTACATGTGAAATCTACTATTTCTTTCACCTCACCTCCTTCACTAATTTTGATACTTGTGTTAATCTTACGAGTAGAAGAAAATAATAGGATAATATATCACCTCTCAGGCCTTATTGTTTAGGTTTCTCTATAAGACCCATAAAGTCGTATGACATACTCAACCAACGAGCTTAAAATGCAAGACTTCTTGAAACTGAAGCCCCTTGCCAAGATAATATCCCGAACCTTCAAGTTTGCATAAAGAGCTTAAAAGTGCAACACATCTTTAATCTTTAATTTTTATCTTTAATATAAATTAAAAGAAAAGTGGTTATGATGTTTAAAACTTTTCCATCAATCATCTCTTTATTTTCTCAAATTGCTTATGAATAAGTTGTTTTTTCAATTGTTAATTTTAGGTGATTTAGTTTGTTAACATTTAAATATTTTAACACAAACATTTATTAAATCATTTAGTAGATACATCTAATCATCTACATATTTTAGTGGTTATTTATATAAACACATATACCAATTAAATCAAATTAAAAAAATTCAAATTTGATTATAAAGAGGTTCTACAAAAAATTGATGATAATTTTATATATGAATTTCTGATTTATAGTATATTTATCCCTCTTTAAAATCAGATTATAAATCCTTATTTATGTTTTACAATTGTTTTACTATATATATTATTACTTTTTAACATCTTAAAATTTTAAAATTATTTTAACCATCTTGTTATTTATACACGAGGTGTTAAAACTAGTTCAAGAAAACACTTAAACACGATAAACATTAGTGAGATAAAATCATCAACTCACCAATTTATGTATTCAAAAACAATAATATTATAAAGCGTATTGAATTCAAAATCTATTAAACTGTTTAAAATATTGTGTGCTAATTACTCTCTTTCACCAACGAAAAGTACATGAATATTTTAATTGGATTGAAATATTTAAGTCGCAACTTGCTTTAAAGAATGAGACTTACTAGAACCCTTAATTTAATAATTTCTATATTTAATACTCAAATACTTATTACTTTTTTTTCTTTCGTTTGGGTATAAAAACCTCTCAATCTATTTATTTTTATAGAGATTTTATATCTTAATTCTTTTTATTCCTACTCATCCTCCTACTTACAAGATCAACACAAGTATCAAAATCAAGAGAGAATAAAAAGAAAGAGAATACGTAAATTTTTCATATGTAATCATTTAGTGAGTAGAAAGATGAAATATGAAAAATTGTAGGAGGAATTACAATTTTCTTTATTTTTATGGTCTCAAAATTCGGTAATTTGGTCGGGTTTTATTCGATGAATGCATTATTAATTTCAGTCGCTGGTGTTGAAGCTAGCAAATCTAGACAGAGGTGGTTATATTTTCAAAACAACAACAATACCCAATCTCGTAAGAATACGTTGTGGAAAGTGTAATATGTAGCCAGACATAGATATGGGACAAAATTGATTACTTTTTGGACATTTGCTAACCGCTTTCAAGCTTAAAACCTTAATGCATGTATGATTTGGTTGAATTGTAATCGGGATTGACTAAAATTCAAACAAATTATTATATATTTGGTTGAACTAGCTTATAATTACATCTAGACACCAACTAACATAAGAAACTAATTCATTACGCTAATTGCCTTATGGCCACTAAAAAGGATGTCGATCTAAGAATTTAGACTAGGGTTATATATAATTTAGAAAAATGTTCAATATAGTCCATAATTAATTTATAGTTCTAAGGGACTAATTTTAGCCTTCGAATCAATGGTCCATATTGTATTTTAAAATTTTCGGTGGAGTGACATTTTCGTAATTCACATATGATGCTTTTACAAATCACATGTAATTGTATACTGAATCACATGTGATTATATACTGAATCACATGTGATTGAATATTAAAATTTTAGTAATAACATCCCACTTATTTCAAATATGTTGTTAATGGAGAAGTCAAAGCTGATATAGACCAAAGCTGTAACATCCCAAAATGGGCCTAGTTGTAACATGTGTTTGCAAGGTTGTAACCTTGTGAATTAAATAAGAAATGGTAAATTAAAGAATGAAGGTGTGTTATGATGCTAAATAAGAGT
>JAUEJL010129627.1:0-11359 GCA_032274825.1 Drosophyllum lusitanicum | reverse complement strand
AGCAAAGTCTACAAATAAATCAGGTCCACAAAAAGCTGGATAAATTATTAAGAAATCCAAGCAAAGTCTACATAGTTGGGACTTGGGTGCCTAGTTATTTTTTGATAGGGTGCCTAAAAATCCAAGCCTAATAAATTATTAAGAAACTTTTTGTAGTCATTGGGGGCCTTTCACCCCTACCCCAATAAGCTGGATCCGCCGGTGCTCCATGGTGTACATCTCGGTGATTACAATGACCTGATACACCATAATTATCGAAAGTAATAATCTGCAAGTAATTTAAAAGATAAAGAATTTGTCAAATCTATGGAAATGAAAACAACAAAAGCATAAGTATCCATAATACGCTTAAATTATAACAAATTAACAATAACATCAAACGAATAAATTTCTCATGAATGTACTAAACACACACATGCATATAGAAATAGGATCATATAAGAACTTAAATATTGAAAAGAACCGCAAGAACTAAGCAATCAGATCACAATATCACATGCATCTACAAGTTCACTAAATTCACGATTATGCGTCTTAATTAGAGGGTTTCTTAAGTTTTTGTGGGTTGAAGAATGTCATGAAATACGGAAAAACATAAAAATACACATGATGCATTTTTCTTCTAAACGCGACTAATGTCTTTTATATGTATATGTGAATTTCCTTGACATTCCTCAACTGAAAATTTCTAAACACTCGCTAAACACTTTAATTTTGATGCACAATTATGAATTTAGTGAGCCCGATTGCTTATTTTTTAATCATTTTGATTTTCTTTTATATGAAGAGGGTAAAACAGTCTTGTGGGTTTTTAATTGATTTTCTCTCTCCATTCAAGACCACCACCACCAGAGACCACACTATTGCTACCGTCACTACTGCCGCCCCAATCACACATTGCTAAAGCCATCACCGCTACCGTCATAGTGACCACTGTCGCCACTCGCGACCACTGTTGTACACAAATTCATGGTTGTGTACTCGTGTTGTTGGGTTGCATATGTGCAATTTATGTTAGTATTGTTAAGTTGCACATGTGCAACCTTCCACTATGTGCGTTGTTGGGTTGCACATGTGCAACCTTTCATTGTATGAGTACTTCATTGGATTGTGAACATGCAAACTTTCATGTCAAATTAATGAATTATAGAGAACAAGGTACTCAGTTATATAATTAACTTTGGAATTTAAAACCTTTGTATATTGGAGATATTTTTGCCTTAAAAACAGGGGGCAAGCACAGCCACACATTGACCAAAACACCCCTCCCTATAAGAAGAAATATGCATAATTACCGACATAAGAACTTACAATGTCAATTGCATGATCATGGATTTTCTTTTCCACAATGTTTGATAGTATGCTAGTGTTGTAGAAATCGTTCCGCCATGATTGATAATTGTTGCCGTTTGTTTGGCAACTCGAATTCGAACACAGGTTACTAGAATATAATTAGAGAAACAAGAACAGATTGTTCATAAACACATGAATTCGATATGTATTACTGTATGTACATTACATATTTATAGTCTTGAACTTGGCGGTTTTTCCTTCCCGCCATCAACTGCCTAACGGAGTTTAACACCAACCGACTAACGGTGGTGGATGGTGTTTAATTGGCAGGCATAGGCTGCTCCACCATCGGCCCCTTTATTTTACATAATCATATAATTAAGTGTAGGTAACATAATATAAAACATAACTTTAAGTTTGCAATGATTAAAACATTATCTTCCAACATATTTGGCATGGAATACAAAGCTGAACTGTATATGTGATTATAAAGATGAGATTAAGCACAAAAGAAACGTAAATGACCGGTTGTTGTGATTAGGTTCTGGTTAACCGACCTGTTGTTCTATTTGAGTGATTATAAAGATGAGATTATGAAGAAACATCAATTAATGATCTCGGAAGTTTAACTATATATTTTTGGCCCGTGACTTAGTTGGAAGTAGTTGAATACATATTAAACCTTTTGTGGTCCAAAACCTGTATATGATCGGGCCTACGCCATCAGCCTACAACAACGTCTACCAGCCCATATTCCATTTTTGGTCTTGAATTTCAATATTCGAGCCAAGTCGAAGTCTATTTTAGAAACCGTATAGTATATTTTGTGTCACTCTTTAACATAAGACCACAAATAGTATTGGCTGTCATGACTGTTTGCTACATCAACTTTACTAACATATGATCATCTCATGACTAACAGCCTTACTACCATCACTAACCGTCATAACATCACTCATTTTCATTTTCATTTCCAATCCTAACGGCTATATTTTAAAATAAAAAAATTGGGAAACGAAGAGCAGCTCGTCGATCATTTGGACGATGAGCATGGCCTAGTAGACAACGAGGTTCGACGAGGCGTGTTTGTGGATGACGAGACAGTAATGACAAGCATAAGACCACCACTACATATTATCTAAAAAGCATTGGGTAAATGCATTATATAATGGGATTGGTCACTTGAATACCCTATGTGACACTCACTTTCCTCAAAATAGAATCTGATTCAGACATCACTCTGGCGCTGTGGCGGATCGCATCGTGGTTCTCTGCATTGCAACTTTATGAAAATAGCAGGCAAAGTGTTTGTTAAAATGCCTCACAGACAACCTCCGGGAATCATGTATTTGTGTCTTAAATTAACATATCACATGAGTGCGCGCAGAGTGCCCAACAAAGCACATACTACCCATGGCTTTTATTTAAAAATCAAGGAATCTTATGCAAATATTAGTAACTTAAAACTTTCCTCACATTTTTATGCTTGTTTTTGTAAATTAATTAATGTGTTTAAGAATTTAATTACAAAGATACATAATACTATTTTATTATTTGAATAAACAAAATTATTATTGTGACAACTTTTATATTAATTCAGTACCCTCCAAATAAAATAAATGAAATAGTAACTTTTATTAATTCACCAAATAAAGATGCATGACTTGTATTTACAAATTTAATTATGTATGAAATAGTACCCTCCAAAAAAGATAAATGAAAGAGGACTGGACGTAGAATTTTAACCAAAAGGTTAACTTGCTAGCTGTTATTTTATTTTTTCTGTACAAATATTCTAAATGCATATCGTAAAAATATTATTAATATTTTTTTGAACGACAAATACTCACCTTCTGACCTTAATTTACATTTTACACTTTTGTCAACGACATGACAAGAACTTTCAATCTCGAAGAGGGAGAAATACCTTACTTACGTCTTGATATCACTAGACAAAACGCCCTTAATTTGGTATTAAAAAATTACTAACATGACTATATATTTAAACACAATACGTTATAAGGAAGGATTCAAATGAGAACTCTTTTTTGTGCGAGACCTATAAAAACCAATTTTAATCCCTAATTAAAATAAATCAATGGCTATTAATGGTATGACTTATTCATGAAGGGTAATTTGGGGAAATCAATCCTCACCTATTAATAACAGTCCACCCAGATGCGATTCATGGTTAGGTAAATATATTAATGATCAAAATACTCTTACTAATGAGTTATTAATATTGTTACAAACAATTATTACACAAAAAACAGTTTTCATTTGTACTTTTTTCATACTTCAAATGAGAAAGAAATTACAAAGCGAAATTAAACAATCTTTTAAATATTGAATGTTCAACGATTGATAAAATCGGTTTTGTTACTAGCTAGGTCAATCTTCCAGCAAACATGTGGATCAGCTTTATGGGTATTGACACTTCAAGGAAAATGTAATCAGTTCCATTATTAAATTGGTATATATATATGTTCCTACTTCTTCGCCCAAAAATCATGTTAATATGAAGACTGTCAATTAAAAATCCCATATGGGAAACATAAAGCACCAGTCACACCAGAAGATGACAAAAAAACAAAACATCCAAGATTTACTCTAACAACTGCATTTGACCAATCTAATCCTTAATTGGTTATCCAAAATCCACTTCAACCTATGATATGATTGATGGCTTGGAAGCTGATTGGTGCCAATTCAAATTCATCTTAATATATCTATATATATAACATCTTAAACACATGCAACTAAACCTAGTCCATAATCCAACCAAAATATATATGCATACCATGGATGTAAGATTCAAACTTGTAACCCTAAATTGTTACCAAGTTGATTTCAGTTGTTATATATTCCTAACAACTGTCTAAAGTATTTACCAAAGTAAGCAAAATAGAATGAAGAACACAATACTAGCTAATTCCTGTAAATATCAAAAATGTAATTCATAAATCAAAGAAGCAAGGTTAAAGCTCAAAGTTTGAAACTTTATTGTATGAACATGAACTAGAATCATGAACAAGATGAAAACCAATCAAAGAAAACACAGATCATGTTAGGGTTTGTCTACCATAGTGAATTCAAGAAGGAATTAGCTCATGAACAGGCCAAAAACAATCACAACCAAAATAAGGTCCATGATGAAAAGAATCATTAAGAAACTAGACAACATACCAAGATCACACGCAACGGTGTTTGATCTTCAATCTTCGAGTCATAGTGGGTGTCGAATCAAGTACACTCTCGTCCTCCTCTTAAAGATAGCTTCGAAGTAGTCAATGATTATGCATATTCAAATCTAGAACTAGAAAATCAATATTCTGCTTACCGCCTTGACATTGCACTGCGACATAGCCTTAAATCACACCGCATTAATCCAGCAATATAGTTGGGATTTCCAAATTCTTCCCAAATTTCTAGAGAATCTTTGCTTGCATGTACTTTAGAATTTCCCCTGGTTCACCAAGGCGCATGTCAGTTTGCTTCACGATAGGTACACAATCTCATTGTGATCGGAATTTTTTTTTTCACCAAACTTATTTGTTATTTTCACCCACAATCTTCTATTCTCATAATTTCCATCCTAAAACATATATAACACTTATTTGTCATTTTATCCTTGAGATTTTTCATCTCTCTTTTCTCTTTCTTTCTTACCTTCTCTGCTATCGCCACACCTATCTTGCCATTCCCCTTGAATAGAGACTTTCTTTCTCTTCGTTACTCTTTCACCTTGTCTTTAAAACACTCTAAGTATAAATAAGTTTTATTATAAACCTAAACTTGTTGAAAACAACAAAATGAAAAACAGCTCGATTTTAGGGTACTCGTGACCCGAATCGTGAATACCTGTCTCCCTTCAGTTACTCGCACAACGGGTACCGATGTCTGCGGTTCGGTTTCGGTTTCTAAAACTAAGTACCCGCCCTGCAATGGCGGTTTGCAAAAAGTTCGGTACCCGCCCCGCCCTGTGAACACCCATGCCGCCAAGCGTCACAACAACCACCCCCATATTAAAAAAATTACAATATTTTACAATCGTTAGTGACACTATAGATCAAATACACCGTCTAAAACTTACGCATACTAACTGTGTTCTTAATTATTCATGCATACGTACGTCGCTAGAATAATTAGATTATAATATTACAAGCAAAAGTTATGATATGTTGAAGATAATTCTTTATTACATTTTTATATATGTTAACAAACAGAAAAATTAATTCATATTTTCCAGACGTATTCTCTTTCTTTACAATTCTATTTCCCCTCGGCAAAATGCACTATTGTTATCCAAACAATTAATGCTTTCTTTACAAAAGCAAAATGCTGCTCGTGATAGTGAGAATCTTTGCCACATGAACCTAACAATGGAATCTAAAAATAAACATATTTTATACATTTTCTTAAAAGAAAGTCATTTTTCAGAATAGAATAAAAATATATCAATTAGCATCTGCAATTCCCCATACAATATTTGATCCTCTGCGTTTTACATATAATTATATAAAGTATGGTTTCATTGGTTGTGCTTAATCACATTTCTAACATGTTACCTTAGTATAATATATATAGTTGAATCACTTTATAAGCACGGATGGATCTAGGCCCGTGCCGGTGGTGGCACGGGACACTAGTTAATTTTATTCGCGTAGTGTAAATTTTGATTTTTCGTAATGTAAATTCCGATTTTTTCAAGACGGTGCTACCATTCATTTCAATGTGTCACCACCCATTTCAAATCCTAGGTTTGCCCATGTTTATAAGGACGAGTACTTTGTGTAGTAAAATTCATATTTGCAAAAATTATATACATAAAATAATCAAAGTATATGCATAATGATATAAAAATTGTGAAATATAATCAAGTGTTTTTTAGTAAATTAAAATAAATATCTTTGATAATTTAGTTATTTTAATATTTACTTATTTAAATTATCTGTGTACAACATCATCTCAATTAGGGATGTTAAGATCATTTATTATTTTTTAAAATTAAAATATTTATTTTTAATAGTTTTTTTTTCTTTTGTGAAAAGTTCTAACGTGTAACAATAATACCTTATACTCCTATAGTATTATAACATTGTGTGTTTCTTCTTTTCTTTTTGTTTCTAAGAACGGTATAAGTGGTTACTTTTTATCATATTGTAACGTCAGTTTTTTCCCATCACCCGACCGCCTAGTAATCACTTCCTACTACATCATATTTTGGGACACGCTTAATACCTTAATTATTTAAATTTTTTAAAATAAAAGTCGAAAGAGAACAAACTTTGGTTCTCCTCGATCTTTTTCATCACATGTGGTCTCCATCCCTTTTCCACATTCACCTCACGACCCCTAATCTTTGTGAATTTGCAATGACACACCCCAGGTAGTGACTCCACTCCCACTCCTTCCACTCTAGCTATACATAATACTATTATTGGAAAAGTTTTGCTTTATATATTCTTTTTTTAAGCAGATGTCATTATTATTTCATATATAGTAAAATTTGACATTCGAGTTTAGACATATAGCCGACGTAGCTTTCTGTGTGCAGAAGTCAATTAGAAGCTGCAAGCCTACAACTACAAAAAAGGAAACATATATATAAACATATGCAACACCCGGAATCCTTTGAGTCCAAACTCAACAATTAATCCCAACCTCCTAGCTAGAGCTCTATTGCTGATAATTGCAACTTCAATTGGGTTCAAGTTTCACATATTCTGTTGTGATATAACTTGAAAAGCTTGGAAGATATTTGGAAACCGGAAAAACTGGAAAAATGATGTTGCTCGGCGTGCAGCAGAAGAGCTCGGCGTGGAGCTGTACGATGTTGCACGGCGTGGGCTCCTGCTCCACGGCTGGAGCAGGCCCTGACAACCCAGGGTTGATTTCTTCTTTGGTGGCGGCTGAAGATCCTTTATTATGTTAATGTATTGTTTCCTAATTAAGTTTAGGGCAACATTAGGGTTTCTAGTTTTGTTATAAATATCTAGCCTAGGGTTCAGTCATATGTACATCAAACACTCAAGTTAATAAAGAAGTGTCTGGTTCCTGCCCGTGGACGTAGGTCGTGACCCCGACGAACGAACCACGTTATATCTTGTCTTGTTCGTTATCCGCATTTATTATATTCTAACGCTTGTTTTGGGGTATCCCGATTCCTAACATATTCCAAATTAGCTTGAAATCTACTCAAAATATTTTGTTTGAATATACATAACAATCCTCGTTGCTTCTTTACACTCTAATCTTCACCAAGCATACACGATCCCAAACTTGTTCATATAGATATCACAACTTGTTCAACTTCATTTTCATACATCGTTATAGATTAAAAAAAACGTTTGAGAGGCAGACTGTTTGTCTAGAAAAATAGATAGTGGAATGAAAATCTTTTATCCTCTTTTACAAGAAGTGTTCGGAGATTATCTTAGGTCATTAGGTGTGTTTGATACAGAGACATATAGGCAAAGAAAAGGAAACATACAAACAAAGAAAAGAAAACATACAAACAAAGAAAAGGAAATAAAAGGAATTCTCTTGTTTGTTTAGACCTAAGAATCATAAAATCAGAAACAAACAAATTCTTTTCCTTCACTTTTAATTACCCGCCATGTGAAGAGAAAGAGAAAGAATTCAAATTTCATTGGAAAAAAACAATCTCACCCCTTCCGTCAAGTTGTCAACCCAACACCCTTGCCACCCACCACCGCCACCGCTACCACTTGTCGTCACCCACCACCGTTATCATCGCCAAAACTACACCGCCATTGCCACCACCACCACCCGCCAACACCCACCACAACCACCCCCCACCAATCCACCACCATCATCATTGCCACCACTCTACCATCATCACCACCCGCCACCACCTACAAAATCACCGCCACCACTGCCCGCCGCCAACTGCCACAACCACCACCCCCATATTAAAAAAATTACAAATAATTAACAATCTTTCATGCGATCATGAGCTATAAATCAAATACATCGTCTTAAACTAATGCTTACAAACTATGCTCTTGATTACTGATTACATTATAATATTAAAACAAGGTTCTTAATTATATTGTCTTGAAAATAGAGGTGGATACATGCTAAAGAATATATTGGCAAACATATTTAAATTAGAATACAAATCACTTTCAAAATAAATTACAATCAAGAGAAATGATTTGTTATTACATTTCTGTGCTACCAAACAGAAGAATCAATTCTCTTTCTTCAGACTAATTTCTTTTCTCTGCAATTTCATTCTCTGTTATCATTTCTCTACAATTTCATTCTCTATACCAAACAAACCATTAGTTTTCGCAATTGTTCGAGAGGTACCCACCTTATCTTGCTAAGAATCTATCAAGGAAGTTTGAGAGGCACCTCTTTTATTTCTCGAGGAAAACCTCTCAACGATTGCCAAGAATCTATTGCTAATGATGCAAAGAATCGATCTCTTGCCAACGAAGCCTCTCAGTGACGCATCTTGCTAGAGAAAGGAAAGATGACGACACATCTACTTCTTCTCCGATATCTCACCAATGATGCATCTGCTTCTCACGGATGACCACAAACCACGAAGTACATCTGTTTCTCACGGGTACATTTACTTCTACTCCAATTTCTTGAGATTTCTACCGTCTAATGAATCCTACTCAGAAAACCAAATAGCACCGTAGTTTCCTGATTCATAGACACATCACCATCTACCAATGCATCTATCCTGATGTCATGAGATCTCCCATAATGTAACTATGCAATTAAGAAAACCTATTTTAGTGAAAATGTGAGGTAAAAAGATCAACAAAAACAAAGACCCGATCTCTTATTAAAAAAATTCTTTTATACCATCTTATTTTAAAATGAATGGAATAAGAAAAAAAAGGTTTTAGTTCTAAAATTACAAACACAACCGTACTATAACACCTCCATTAAAATACAATTATAATATGATAGATACTCAAATTAAACTTAAACCCTAGTCATCTTTCATGTAAATTAAAGTAATTTATTTTGCTATTTAAATATTCTTATTATTAACATATATCATCAATCACGTTTCATACTTCTCCATAAATGACGGCTTACGATATGGCTTTGGCTTTCAAATTGTAGCTAAACTCGAGCCAGACTACCTAGAGTTTGGTGTAGTGTTCGAAAGTCAACTTTGGAAGCTTAAAAAATAAAAAACTAAATAATTAATTAAATTAGAATATTATATGCTTATCCAAAAGTAAAACTTAACCCAATACAAATCTATTAAATTAGTTTAGCCCAATACCTTTATGATTGTGTTATTCTTTAGTATATATTATGCATTTTGATTTTGATATAACTTTAAGTCCCTTGCAAAAATATAAACATGCATCTCAAATTTGAAAACACACACACATAAACACAAGATCAAGGTTGTTTCATATTTATAATTAAATATTGGCTAGCCTACCGCTGCTTGAGAGTTGAGACTTCATAGTTCCAGCATCTTTGTTAGATTTATCGTTCCAATCTCCGAAGACCCTGCAAAAGTTATAAAAACAAATATATATACATACAAACCTAATACTTCTATAAGTAATAATAAATAAAACACACACTTTATGCTTCACAATTTGTACACACATACATATGAATGTGTGTAACATGTTTGTTAATATTTAATAAAGTTGGATTTGAATTTTTATTTATATATGTGTTTGTTCATTTAAGTTCGTTTTGCATTTAAACAAAAGAATATACAAATGCAAACAAACCAATTTTATAAATGATCAAACGCAAACACGTAATTTTTTTCATTTATCTACTTGTGTTAGTTTATTTGTTCTGTTAATAATAAACGGACGAACATGAACAAGTCATGTTTGTTTGTTTGTGGGTTTTGAGTCAAACGATTAAATTTTACATTGTTTATTAATGGTGAATTTTTTTTATGAGAACTCTATTAAGATATATAAATGTATAGTGTTATTATTACTATTAGAGTAGCTTACAAATTTGGTCCCCTCTATGTATTTAGGCAAATAAAAGATTTAAAATTAAATACATGTTGTAAGATGGTATTGTTGTATTGAACCGTGATATGTTTAATCAACGTTAATTTGGTTGTAATAATAATGAACGTCTAAATGTAATTAGTAATAAAAGGTTAATTAAAAAAGTTTATGACTAAAGAAAAATATCCACGGACCAAAACCGACAATAGTTATAAAGAACAATAAAATAATCATTTATAAATATTTAACGTCTGACTAAGGTTAGACAAAAAAAAAACCCGGGTCAAATGAAACTGAACACGTAATTTTTCGAATTCATGAGAGAATTAGGAGGGAGTTGGATGAAAATTGTGTGGGGGTTTTATAAAAATTGTATATTAATCTAATTAATTATAGGTTATTTATAAATTATATTTTATAACTTGTGATATATTTTGTTGAGTTGTGTTTAATAAAGTCCATGTAAAAAACATAGTCCTGAAATTTTAATATTCAATCACATGTGATTCAGTACACAATCACATATGATTTGTAAAAGCATCACATGTGAGTTACGAAAATGTCACTCCGCCCAAATTTTTAAAATGCAATATGGACCATTGATGTCATTGATCCAAATGCTAAAATTGGTCCCTTAGGACTATGAATTAAGTATGGACTGTATTGAACATTCTTCAATATATATTATATGTAAAATCTATTAATATTTTATTTTAAGATGTTTTTTTATAATTTTTTCACTAGACTCTGAAAATAATTGGCCGGCCCTATATTTTAAAGTTTAATTCATTTCGTTTCTTTTCTTTTATTAAGTGTTTTTTTCTTAGTCGTTAAATTTTGTGTAGAAATTAAAATTAGTTTTTTTAGTATAACAATTCTGTAAGAAACACATGTGTCTTTGTTATAGAGATGGGTTTAGTTACTGAAAATGTATTCAAGTTGTCACATTTTGCTATTGTGTGTATCAGACTTTCAAATTAACCATTTGATGTATTAGAATTTCAAACCTTTACTATTTTATACATTAAGAAACCTGCTCTCAAGGTAGCAGGTAATTTACTAATTTAATGTTTATT
>JAUEJL010129616.1:0-11360 GCA_032274825.1 Drosophyllum lusitanicum | reverse complement strand
CACGAGAGTAATATCTAGTGTGTGTTTGTGTGTGTTTCTTAAGTTTCTCAACTTTTGACTTTGTGAGTCAAATTCAATACTTACACACACATATATACAAACTTATCCAGAGGCAAACCGCCTCTAGACTTTTATCTAAATATCTTCTTTTTTTCTTTAACTTTCTTTCCAATTAATCTAACATATATATATATATATATATAATTCAACCAACAAGTACACACACACACACATATATATATATATAATCAACTTCGACTTCCCAATTTTCTTACATACATAACTAGAATATCCTCCTATTATATCAATCACATACGCGTACATACAATTTACAACTAGGCCCAAATCGAGGATGTTACAGTTGAGTACGAGAACCGTTACATATCCTCGATTTAGTTGACTTGCTATATAAAGGTTATGTAATTAATAAATTAGTATCATGACACAAGTTTAGCTATGTTCAACGGTTAGTACTGAATATGTATGTGTTATCATTGTTATTACTAATATGATTCACACGGTTTGTATGTCAATATGATAACGGTTTATTAGCATGCTTTCGTTCACCTATTTGTACATGCGAACACCGTTTATGATATGTTTGCTATGTTCATACGATCCTTTCATGAACTAGCCTATTGTTATTCATTGTCCACACCAACAATTTTTTTATGTATGGTCCTGACCGATGGATGACTATTATCTATAGTCTAATACCTAAAATTAGCCCGATTCACGGTTGAGTCCCACGGACCATATGAGAGACTCATTGGTCCCGTATAACGATATATGGTGGATTACTATAAGCTTACCTACCTTATTGGTTGTTGTGATATAAGTATAAAACCCTTGAATAGGACCCGTGAGCTAGGCTCGCAACCTTGCAACATATGGTTTCAGTTGGACCACTACACACCTCAATGTGTTAGGATAACATTGTGTGATCCGACTAATTATCCTATATATATTATGTTTTCTATGTTCTCTATCTTTTATAATTAATCCCTCTCATGTTTACTTTCCCCTCAAGTGAACAGTATCTTGTTGTTAGAAACTTTGGACACACCTTTAGGCTTAATGTCATGATTATACTTGGTTATTATGGTCGTTGTTTTGGATACACGTAATACCAACTTTGTTTGCTAAAGGGGCACATGGGAATTTTGGGTGTATATTACCATTTGACAAATATAAATATTGTTTGTAAATTATCGCTTTGGTTTATGAAAACTTTGATATTAAAGTAGCACCAGTCATTTGAAAAAAGTTTAAATTGGTTGTGAAATTTGGGTGCTACATAAAGTTTAAGGGTTTAAAACGTGTTTTACACGAAATTAGTTACGAGTAAAAACACAATTTAAGGTTGGCAGGAAGGAGACAGTTCTTTGGTAATCTCATTGACAGTTGAAGAGATTTCAAGTCAAGGGAGGAGATTTTTAGATCTCATTGACGGTTGAAGAGAATTCAAGTCAAAGGGGAGATTGTTAAATCTCAATGACGGTTGAAGAGAATTCAAGTCAAGGGAAAGATTGTTAGGAATGACTCTAATTAGTGGTACGATAAAACTAGGACGTAATTGTGGGTGCACGGTGAGGAGGAGATCGAGAACAGGTTTTGGGTTTTTGGCTCGGATGGTGCACGACATGGAACAATGGTGCGGCGTAGAGCATGTAATCGGGGTAAAATCTTGCTTTTTGGTAAAGATCGCGTACGGCAGCCCATTAGTGTAATTAATTAGAGTTTTTCTACTTTATATATATATATATATAGTGAAAGGATCATTTGAGAACCCTTTTTATTGTGAGTACCGTGAGTACCATTTGTAACCGTCATTAATGCTCATTAATAGGGGTATTTTGGTCTTTTATATAATTTTTCAACCGTAAATTGCGTCCGGTGAGTTGTCATTAAAGATCGAGCATTGATTTTCCCAAAATACCTCTCATTAATGTGTCATTAATGAGCCATCAATGCATCATTAATGAGCCGTCATTTTTATTGACCATTGATTTACTTTAATCAAAGGCCAAGATTGGTTACGATAATCGTAATGAAAACGGTTCTTAAATGAACCATCTCATATATATATATATATATATATATATATATGGAATAGTTCATGCGAAAACTGCGAGAAACAATCCGAGCCTCTTATTTGTATTTGATCTAATGGCTTAGATTATTAATCTTATTTTTTATTTTTTTTAATATAAAAGGGTATAATAGTAAACAACAACTTTTCTCTCTCCAATATATTTCTCTCACTTATTTTTGTCTCTCCTAAAATTTTTAAACAAAATAAATTATATTTAATTTAATATTAAATTAATAATTTTACGGTGTTCAACGATGAACATAACAAACAATTTACGAGTTTTTAATCATTAAATGTTTGTTCACTAATAAACTCTTGGTTTATATTGTTTTATCATTCATTTTTTCTCTCTTTTTAATCTGCACGTTTTTTTATCTTTTCTGTATCATTTTTTCCCCATGTATCTTTAACGCTTGTTTATTATTGAACAAAATAGTAGACGTAAAAAAAATATTTTCTTCTTTATAAGAAACATATTCATTACCGAACAATCAATCGTACTTTATCTTCATTGTCTGTGTTCACTAGTTAACAACCCATAAACAAACCAAAAAATAAAAAAAAATCTTTATTTCTAATAATGATGAACAAGCCATAAAAAACAACCAATCAATGTTTAATATTGAACAAGATAAATACTTGATGATGAACAAAGAAAAAACAACAACAAAAATTTTATTTTCTGATAATATTTGAGAAGGTAGTTTTGATGATGATGTGCAAATTAAATAAAAAACAAAACAAAAAAAACAAAAGAATAACTAAAAACTAAAAAGAAAAAAACCTAGTTTATACATGAAGAGGCGGCGAGAGTTGAGGCGGTAAAAGGGTAACACGATGGAGATCCAAGGGTAGCGTCGCCGGTGATGGTGGGTGTTTGCGATCGTGGTGCTTGGTAAAAGGTTAACACGATGGAGGTTTAAGGGCGTCGATCGTGGATCTGATGTGATGGTGGATCTGAATCAATGGCCGGTGGTGGTGAGGGGAATCGACCAACAGTGATGGTAGATGGTGGTGGTCTGCGATGGTGGTGCTCGTGCGGTGATTGTGTGCAATGGTGGTGAAGTTCTGGCAACGCTGTGGTGGTGGTGAAGTTCTGGCGACGCTATGACTGTTGTGGTGGTGAAGTTTTGCCGGTGGTGTTGAAGTCTTGCAACGGTGGTGATAAAGTTAGGGTTGCAGAAATACAAAACAGTGAGGAGAGATGGGGAAATACGAAACAGTGAGGAGAGATGGAAAAAGAGAGCATAAATAGGAATTTAATGTTAGAGTAGTTTTGGGTTTGATAAAATGTCTATAATAACCTTTTCATTGTATTTAAAGTTCCTTCATTTTCAATTAAATTACAAAAAAATCACACCACATCCTAGCCTTTGAATAAATCATCTAATGGTGCTAAATACTTCTCGCACTTTTCGCAAATAAAAAGTTTTTCGCATAAACCCTTCATATATATATATATATATATATATATATATATATATAGAGAGAGAGAGAGAGAGAGAGAGAGAGAGCCATCTCCTATCGTAGCTAGGTTTGTTGTCATTTGACCTTTGTGATTCATATCTATGCACCTTTTGGGTGATATCTGTGTAAATACTTCCAGTAATAAAGAAGTTTCTGGTTTTTTTCAGTGGATGTAGGTCATGACCCTGACGACCGAACCACGTTATATATTGGTGTCGTGTTTATCTTATTATTATTATCCGAATTTTCTAACGTGTTTTTATTAAGGTTTCAATTTCGATCTGATGATTTAATTCTTACAAACAGTGATTTAATCCTTACGGTTCCTATTAAATTTTCTTTAATCTTTCAAGTTTTAACAACAGTTAGTTCGTTATTGTCAACATGTTTAGTGGTCTATTTGTCTCGATGGATTCATGTTTTTAATTTGTTGCTTTAGTTTTAGCACTACACATTTTAAACTGGACAATATTACCAACTAATTTGTTGTAATCAAGATCAATATCTATGCAACGTAATTCAAGTCGTTCTCTATCTGCTAGTTTTTTACACACTCGTAAATTTTAATCTAATGCTAAGTCATGTATATAGAATTAATTTTATATTCGCTAATATATATCACATCACAGGGGTCAATTTAGATTATCGAATGAGTGTAAATATAATCACCTTTAGATAATTTTAAAATAATTATAATATTTTCCAGTTTTTAAGTTCAGTCAAATTATTATATCGATGAAGTGATAGTTTGACCCATTTTTGAAAACCTTACTACAAACACATATACTATTTCTGTTGAGTATATGTGTTTGGGAAACCAATTAGTTTGGGAAGCATTAATACGAATAACAGGTTTTCTATTGTGGAAGAAACAAAACCAATTAGTTTTCAGCGACAGGAAACTAGACATCGAAGACCTCATTTTTGAAGTTAAATTGGTATCCTTTAATTGGTTCAAAAGTAGAATCAAGAAGTGGAAGCTAACTTCTTGGGCCAACCGGCTAACGAGCCTAAAGGACGTGGCAAAACAAGTATGTTCATAGTATAAGTAGTGATTTGGTTCGACGAAATAGTTGGCTCAAACAATTAGAAAAAATACAGTGCTGAGTGTATGTATCATAAATGTCTATCCTTTCTACAGCTGCTAGCAAGGTTTAATTGTATACAATATCTCTATATTTAATAAAATTATATTGCCTTAAAAAAAAAAAAAAATTGGCAGGTCTTAATATCATTAGTTAAAATCTGTAAGTTATAAAAGCCAAATGATAGAATAATGCAGAATCATGAGTAGGTTAACGCTTTCCGATTCCAATTTCCCAAAATAAATTAATTAATTAATTAAACGTTGGTATGTCTAGGGTTAGGGTTTTTGAAAATTGAAATTGGGAAACATGGACAAATGCCCTAAACACCGCCCATGGATGAATCTCACAACTTAAACCCCTCAACCTCGCTCTCCTTCTTTACTAAAGGCTCTCTGGTTGAAGTTAGCTCCGACGAAGACGGTCTCAACGGTGCTTGGTTCGTCGCCACCGTCATTCACCCCCCTCCTCCCGTTTCCTCCCTAAATCATCCTTCTCACAACAACCTCGTCTATGTTGAATACCATAATCTTTTATCAGAAGACGCTTCCTCCACACGACTGAGAGAGTACGCTAACATTTCTTACGTTAGACCTTCACCTCCACCCGACACTAATCCGCCCAATTTCCAGCTCAACGATCTCGTCGACGCTTTTTACAGAGACGGCTGGTGGACCGGCGTCATCACAACCGTCGTAGACACCTCGAATTTCGTTGTCACTTTCGAAAACCCTCCCGACCGACTTCAACTTCATATTTCTGAGTTACGGATTCATAAGAAATGGGTCGGTGGCAGATGGGTCCAACCCCAGAAGCAGGTTCGATTTGCCTTGTTCCTTATTTATACCAGTCATAATGTTTATGCACTTCCTATCTGAGCTAGGGTTTTGGGGTCTTTATAAAGTCTGTTTTGGGGGTTGTGGGCTTATTTTAAGATAAAATAGTTACTTCGGCTCTCGCCGATATTATGCAGTCGCTGATCCAAGCCTTCCCGTTAAAGCGTGGTTTTATAAATTTTTCAATCAATGCGTCTTGTCAGAATTTGTAATGTTCCCTCTTTTATTTTCATGTCAGATAATTATGCATGCTTTGAATTTGATGTTGGTGTAAGAAACTTTATTTGTTGTTTATCTGGTGATGCTAGTTTTTCTGATTTTGTTTCCCCCTCAAATAATTTCTCGGAAGGAAACAGCAGGATTGATGTTCACTGCAGGCAAAAAAGTAGAAGTGTCTTTTAAGGGAGAAAGATTCCGCGATGTTTGGTTTCCTGCAACTATATTAAAAAACTCCGGGAACAATTCTTTTCTAGTCAAGTATCTGCAGCCGGGCAACGGTGATGAGGCAGTTCTTCGTGAAGCTACAGTAGATAACCTTCATATTCGACCATCGCCCCCTCATTTGAGGGATAAGAATTTTGTTTTGTTGGAAAAGGTCGATGCATTTTATGATTGTGGCTGGTGGAGTGGAGTAATTACCAAAGAACTTGCCGATAATAGATACAATGTGTTCTTTAAACACACAAAAAAGGATAGAGAATTTATTTGCTCAAATGTAAGGCCGCATATGGAGTGGAAAGGTGGCAAATGGTTCAGCACTTCCCAGGTATTGATAACACTATATTCATGGCTAAGTAGTTAAGTAGTCCACTTGATTTTGATTTCCCCTGTCCCATTCTATTCTGTTGTTGAATATAGACTAAATGAGCGTGTTTTTGTTTTCCAACACCTTTGATTATGGAGATGTTATATCTGAAAGGCATAGAGCTTTGATCACTTAATTTCGAGAGAAACTGCGAGTTTATCATTGAACGAGCCAGGGTTGAGGTTGTTAATGAGCCAACAATATAAGTGTGGCCATGCTAAAAGAAAATGGAAGGAACCAAAAAGTACCTAAGGTAACATGTAGGTATATTTGTGCATAGGTAGTTAGGTACAATATCAAATATTCAAATATCATGTATATTTTTAAATGTGTGCTAAATGCAATTAACTATGAATACATATACGAATATAGACAAACATGTGCAGATGTAGTTAAAAGAGTATCTAGTCTTATTTAAGCAAGTTAAGTTTGCCCGCCGAGTTCCTTAGACGCTCTCATGGGTGATTGAATCTGAACCAATGTTGTCTGTTGAGGTTGATTTGGTTGAGCTTGAGCGAGTTAAAAGTTATTTACAGAGTTTCTTAGATGAGCCGGGGGATTGAACCATTCATTAGCTATTTTTTAATCAATGATTGCACTTTCTTGAGTTTTTTTTTTAATGCTTGATGTCCTTGGATGAAGAATCATAACTATATTAGTCTTGAAATCTGTTGCTTTCTGTCAAAGACCCTTAGCATTTCTTTGTTTTTTCTTAAATCTAGAGTCTAAAATCGTAATCTTTAACAAGATATAATTGAACACCAAATACAATGCCCCCCCTCCCCCTTGCAGTTTCCTTCCACCCAGATGCAGGTTAAAAAAGTGGCACTATAGCAAACATTCAATCTTTCTTTCAACATGTTGAATAGAATGATTTTCTTCATTACTAGTTAACAAGAAGTTGCCAAGTTGGTTACCCTTGGTGGAAAATAGTGTTTGTTTGAAAAACTTCATGTGCTCTATCCTTGATGAGTTAGAATCCTTATGCTAGATTGGTTGTTTAGAAAACCTTTTCTTCACCATGCCTTTGCATACTCTTCTTTTGAGAAGTCCTCTTGAATCTCGATCTGCATTTATCTTTCTTTTTGGGGGACACTGGGACAGATCCTTTTTAATGAACACCTAGTTTTTTTCTTGCCCCATCATTTTTCATCTCATGGAAAGATATTATGCATATGTATGGAGTAAAGTCAAAGGTTTGCTACATTAGTCTGGGTGGATGGTGACCCCGTTAGAGAGTTGCAACTCCTTTTATTCTGTTTTTTTTCACTTTAAAATTAAATTCCCCCAAATTACCTTCCCCCACACACCATTAGAACCTCCTCTCTCTCTCTCTCTCTCTCTCCACAGAATGAGTGATTTCATGATAAAAACAAGAATATTATTGGTGGTTTCCTGTTGACTTTTCCCTATGTTTAATTTATTCAAGGTTCATGTTCCTGACCGTACCTCAAGGGAAAGTAGATGGTTATAAAACAATGGTTACAGCCAGTTAAGACTCTTTCTCTTCCTGTCGCTTGGTTAGTTATGGCTGCTTAATTGATCATCTAGGCTAAGCGTTTTGAACAAATAAACAGGCATCTTTTTTTTTCAGTTTGTAAGCCAAGTTGGGGAGATATTTTCAATGCATCCCAGGTGATTTTATCAATGAACTGAATGAATCTTGATCATTTAAGAAATTAATGACATCATAATAAAGTAGTATCAAAATTTCTGTACTTACATCAACACAAATAAGCAGGCATCGTCTTCTTTTTACAATTTTTTTTGGTCAAGTTGGGGGGGGGTGTATTTTAATGCATCCCTGATGATTCTATTAACGAAATGGACGAATCTGGTCATTTAAGAAATTAATGATATCATAATAAAATAGTATCAAAATTTTTGTTACTCGTATGTTAACGCAATTATGCTTTATGTGTGTAGACAAGTGCTTATGCCTCATTGCTTCCTTTAACGCATTCTATCTTCGCCCTTCTGTAATTGAGCTTTAGAAGGTTGCTTGAGAACAAGCTTCGCTTAGTGCTTTTCAGGTTAGGATTTAGTTTGTTCAAGGATTGCAATTCAATATAGTCCATTATGTCCCCTAAGCTAAATCCACAACCACAACCTAATGTGCCAAATTCACACATTTGTTCTTCCCAGTTCTGTCTAAGGATGCTTCGAGTCAAACGTAACATCGCTCTTCTTTTCTTATCACTTTCTAACCTTCTCACTATTCACTTCTTAAACCATTCACTACTCAACTAAGCCCCTTTTCTTAATTGTTTTGCTCTGCTGTTGCTAACTTGTGATTCATCAACGAATATTCTCTCTGACCAGCCACTGGTGAACCATAGTAATTGAAATCAGTCTAACCATTTTTGTTTGAACCTAAAATGGAGGACTAGACTTGTAGGTTTTTTTAACATCGTCTTAATCATAAGACCGTTTCAAGAAAGGAAAAAGAAAACATACACACAGTAGTTTGACATGGAAACTACTGTAAATATTGAATTAAGGGAATTATCGTTTTTACCTCGGCATAATGCACGCCGTTTAGTTTTTCTAGTACGATTTGAACTCTCGAATCAAAGTGACAAAGAATTTGAGTTCCGGTTCTTCGGTCCAAATCCAGATTCAAGATTTCGGAACGCATTGCCAAAATTTCCAAACTGAGAAAATTGAATGGTTAACAGTTTTAAGATTGCCTGACAATAATTTATGATTTCAATGACATCTACTTGATATGGTTTTTTGATTGTGTATTCGCTGTTTTTTGAAGCGAGAGCTCTTCCTTTTTGATAAAAAAGGCCTGAACAAATAACTCCAAACGGTTGTGTTACCTTTTCTTTTGAATATGTGAGCTCTTCCTTTTTGGGAGTTGTTTTTTATTTTTTGTTTCTGGGAAGCTTGACTAATCTTGAGCATAAATGGAATGGTATCCTTGATCAGGAGAAGATTAGACTTTTGTCTTCTCAGAGTTTTTGCATGAACACCCTAGAAATAACACTCTTTTTTACTGGATTTAGTATTGGTCAAGGAATTAGCATACTGTGTGTAACTTATAGGACCCATTTGGGAAGCTTCTCGCTTATTATTTTTCTTTAGTTTCAGCTTCTGCTCTAGGGGTACATCAATGCATTTTTTTTGTAATAAAACCGAGTTACTAGTAGCTTAAGCCTCAAGATTTGGGTTCAACTTAAGGGCTTTAAAACCTCATCAGCTGCCTGTTGTAACCTTCTTTGTAAAGTATTCGAGCCCCTCTGAAGAGTTCTGTATAAGATTTTTTATTGTCTAGTTTGCTTGTACTGGTATAGTGGTATTCTTTTTTATTTTATTTTTAAGTAGGGAGACACTGATGCTAAATGATCAAAAAATGCACTGAACTTGGATCTGTTCAGTTTCCCTTCAGCAGACTGTTTTGTAAGTTAAAATCATTGCGATAGTATTGAAAATACTGTTCTTAAGGTGAATGCCATTCTGTGAAGGGTGACACGGATGGGACAACTCGGTCCTTTACGGATAAGTTGATTGAACAGACAACCCCTAGCATTGATAGACAATCTATGGTTCTTGATAACAATGATAAGAGTTCACTGCATTCCCAGGGAGTGAAGGGCAAAACTAAGTTTGATAATTTAAGTAAAAAACCAAACGGGTCATCTGGTGGTCAATCTGAGGATTCTGAATCTGAAGCAAGTGCAATGAATGACCAAGCCTTTGGTAAAACTGAGAATCTTTCTCATGGAAAGAAAGTGGTGAGTTCAACATCTTATCATATGTTATGCATATAGTATGATGGATTAGATAAAAGATGCATCTTATCTAATCAATCATAAACATAATGTTACAAATGGCTGCATATCTGTTGCTAATGCATTTAATATGAAATTTGACCATCCAAAGGATTGTGTTTGCCTTGTTAAGCAATAGTTTGTTTGGTTTATTCTTTCACTCATTCATTGTTCAGGGGAAAAGATCAGCTGTTAATTTATTGGAGCATGGTAAGCGAGGAAAAGTTACTGAACTGAGAACTCCAACAACGAATTCTTCAAGAAAAAGAGGGAGATTAGCCAACGAGCTTAAAAGCTTGCAAGCTGTAGGCAAAGGTGTGTGACTGGTTGAGTCATAGTGGCCTCTGTACATATCTTCTTATGATTGTTTTTGAAACCGTGTGTGTGTGTGTATTTATGCATCTTAAGTGCTGAAGGAGAAACCACTTTTCAGGGGCTAAAGTTGATTCGGTCAAAATAAGAACCCAAGAAAGAGTGGAGAAAAAAGATGTTACCAAAGACTTCGCCCCTCCTGTTGTCACGGGGTTGCATTCGAATGGGAAAACGGTATCACATGGGAAGATAAATGAAAAGTTGTCCAGTAATGGTGTTTCAAATGTTGCTCAATATCAAATGAAACAACCAGTTGTTCCACCGACAATGATTGATAAGGTGACAAAATAGTATTATCTTATGTGACAAAGCAAACTGTCACTTTATTTTTATTTTTTTTTACTTGTATTGAATAGAATGATATTAATTTAGTTTCATATTCTCATTTAGGAGGGAAATGAAGGGGATGCTGCTGCTGCATCTGTTGCTCCAAAAAGGAAAAGGGGTAGACCACCTAGGTTACAAGCTGTAAGCCCCAAGAACCCAGTCACAGGTATACTATAAAACCTTTCAAATGAATTTATAATTGCTGCTTGAAATTCATTGATGCATAGGTTTTAGGATTATTAGTTTTCTTTAAAACTTGCAGTTGATAATCAAAACGGAGGTGTTGCTCAAATGGATGAAGTTTCTTTGCGTACAAATTCCGTAACAAAATCACTGGAAGAGAACCAGGAACCTGTAAAGAAGCAGCAACAGGGACTTGAAGGAGAACAAAATGTGAATGCCCCCCCATTCATTAAAAACAAGCTGCCAAATGAAAACCCTGCTCAAGCTTCAAATGTTCGACGGGGCCGGAAAAAGTATTCATCAGTGAAAGGAAAACGAGGACGGCGGCGGACAATCAGTGTAAACACCGAGTCTCAAGCCCAAGGTGCGCTATCTATCTATCTATCTATCTATCTATCTCTCTCTCTCTCTCTC
>JAUEJL010129605.1:0-11360 GCA_032274825.1 Drosophyllum lusitanicum | reverse complement strand
CTAGAAACCGGGTTGACCCGCCGGTCGAACCGGTTGGCCCGGTTGACCCGTGACCCGGTGAGGAGACCGGGTCAACTTAAAAACCGGTTTTTAAAACATTGTCACTGCTCGTTCTTGAATTCTGAAGCCGTGAGCAAGAACGACAGCAAGTCAGCAACTTAGATAGGAGATAAAAAAAGGTGATTCGCGAACCACAAACGGCTCAGGAATTCTAAATCGGTAAACATTGCGTCTCACTCACAGTTGTTGTCTACATACATTTGCTCTCACCCTTAAGGTTCTGAAATTATAAATTTTGAGGTAAATAAGCGCTAAACCTAGTTTGGTTAAAATTAAAACAAGTATTTGGTTATCACTTGTTATTTGAGTATATTTAAGAGTTTTAGTTTGGTTATTTGGTTGAAAACTTTATAGTTTTATGAATTAATGATTATTACTGGGTAAACCTAAATTTAATGTTTTATGTTGTACTAGTTATTATTTACATATTTACTTGTGAATCTGATTGTTTTTTGGCAGAGTTGTAATGTTTAGGATATAGTTGGAATGCAATATTTGTTTCGGGTTTATATTATTTAGTAAAGTGTGTGAGCTGTATAAGAAATGAGATTTAAGCATGGTTATCGTAACAACATGCAGAGTTTATGTTCTTTTTATGCTTGAGATTCCGGAACTTTCCACGAGTGTGTATGAAGACCCAAAAATAGGAGAAGGTTAATAATAATAATAATAATAATAAGAAGAAAATTTTATCTACTTAAATTGGGCCAAGGAAGGTTAATAATGAGAAGTAGTGGAACCTAAATTAACAAAACCCATTATCCATCGAACAAACCCGTCGATATATACCCTCGGTTGCAATCTGCCATTCACGAAACAACTATCGTTAGCATCTGTAAACTTGAAATCGAGTACGGGAGAGGGAGAGGGAGGGTCGGCGATTGGAACTGCAGTGAGGGAAGATTGATCGAAGGCCGAAATCAGAGGAGGACCGGAGTTCGACTGCGTTGAAGCCTGTTTGGGGTCGAGTTGCTGTGTGGTTCACGGTGGCAGCAGCGTTTTAGGTAAGCTCGACTCCCTCTTGTAACACTGAAGTCTCGATTTTTCTTCTATGTAATGTTTCTGCCTCGAATTGCTCATGATGCTAAGCTTTCACTCCGATTTTAGTTGGTTTTGAATCTGATTCTTTAACACGAAATCTAAGGGGGTGTTTGTTTAAGCTTATTTTTTTTGGCTTACGAGCTTATCTTGAGCTTATCATGTGTTTGGCTAAGCTATATAAGCCATTTTTCATAACCCAGCTTATTTTCTTTGTATGCTTATTTTTACACTTTTACCTTTATACCATCTTTTTGGTTATTTTACATTAATAAGCTAATGTAAGGAAGCCCTTTTTGGTCATTTTCTACCTTTTAAAAAAAAGCTTATTAACTCATAAGTTGCTAATCCAAACATTTTTTTCTCTCAAAAGCTTATAAGCTTAAGCAAAAAAAAAAAAAAACCTTAAACAAACACCCCCTAAGCCGAATTTTGTTCTTTGCTACTGTTTTGATCCCCTATGATCATGCTAAAGCCTTGTTATTTTAGTTTACATTTCTATTGCTTCACAGTAAAATAGCACCTACGGGTCTCGAACTGATCTATGTTCTCAATAATGTACTTAAAACGGGAATGGCACCTATGATTGTGTTGGACCTCTTTTAAAGCAGTAACGATGACGAATTTTCGTTGATTTTAGATAAGCTGTTTTTGAAACAAACTATGATATTTTGTATCATAAATTGACCAGCTACCTGTTAAGATGATTTTTATTAAAATAAGCTACTGATTCACGAGGGCAAGAATTAGACTTGAATTTAGTTTCCAATTTAAGTTAATGCCTCATACTTTTGATCTTGAATCCATTCCCACTTGCCATCTAAATTGCAAATAGAATCACGATAACGATACCATTGTGATATTTGAAGAATTCTTTCTGTTGTTAAACCACCTTATTGGTGATTTAATCAAGTAACTAAGCAAGAAAAACAAGATGTCTCTTCTCGATTCATATTTGATACTCAAATAAATTAAAGAGTAAAGTACACGATTAACAATTGATGTGGCATAAGCAATCTGAATATCAGTAGCAAGAGAATATAAATGGAAATAAAAGAATTCTGGAATGATTTTTAGGGTATATAAATCTAAAACAGATCGAAACTTGATTAGGAAAGCTATAGCAGCGAAGGGAATTAGCTTTGGGTTATTACTAGAGCTTGGATTCTTGAGTCCTGAAAATAAGGTACAGATATCTATACTTTCGCTATTGTTATACATTCGTTTGTACGGATTATATCTCTTAACTAAAGGCTCTTGATTGATTTGATTCATGTTTGTTTGTACGGATTCTTAGCTCCTTTTACATTTATCTCTTAAATAAAGGTTTCGGTTCGTCTTTGTTCTCTTAGTTCTATTGACATGTGTTTTATCATGATTTTGGTACGTATATATACATTTAATTAAGGATTCATGTTTTCTTTAAATTCAAGTTTTTTCTCGAACTATTCACATTTTCAAAACATCGTATTTTGGTTAGTCCCAAACCTTGTCATTTCACATCGAAACTAAATATAAATTTAGTTCTTTTCACGTCTTATATTGTTTAGTTAGGTTGCTTAGACTTCGTTAGTGTTTATTGTTATATACCTCTCTAGAGTTGCCTATTAAGAATGTGTCATTGTCAGTATCTTATTGTTAATGCCTTATCGTTAGTTCTTTGAAGGTTATGGTTACATTGTTATTGCATTTTTGTTATCCATTGTTTATTGTATTGTCTGTTTTACTCTGGTTATGCGAGCTATTAACCACATATGGGGGTACCATAGGCGGGTCACTGTGGCACCGGTGGCGTCACACTTCCTTAGCGGTGTGATTTGTTACGGCGTCTCCTCGTTGTGGTGTGATAAGGGTTTTAGGAGGCGTATTGGTTAACCATAGTTATTGTATTGTTATTGTTTGTGGATGGAGGCGTAGTGCCCAACGCCCCATCCTCCATTGTTTGGTACTTTGGATCTGCAGGTCCATGTACCCATTGTATATTGGCTAGTGCTTATTGTATACAATTGTCGGTATTATTGAGCTCGGATTGTTCGTACCCCATTGATTCCTTAGTTATTGTTATGTTTTCATATTAGTTTCCCATTGATTCCTTGACTATTGGTCTGCAATACATATTTTAGTTGTTATTTATTGTTGGTCTTAGTATTCGATATGTCTCGTTCGTATTATTTTTGTTTTGTTTGTATCCGCGCACTGGGCATTTGGCTCAGCCGCATTTTCTTTCCATGTGGCAGGTTTACACGAGAATTGAAGGGTAAAGAGATTGAGAGAAGAGCACAGTTGTTTGAGGTATTAACTCTTAGATTTTTGCTCTGTTTTGTATCGTATGAGTAGCCTCCGGAAACGGGGTGTTACATCTCCATATTCCGAGTTTAGAATTGTATAGAAAGATCAAGAAACATATTTTAAAACCATGTAAATAATAGATTATAGCATGAACGTTCTAGATACGACATAACAACTGTTGAATGGATAAATCATAGCCACGATTTTCATAGGCTACTAATATAAATATGTGGTGGTCTCATACTCTCATTTGTTGCAAACAACCTCTATTGGTTGGTGCCCTCTCCCACTTTTTACTAGTCCCTTGCGCCCTTGAAAAGACAAAAATATACTTGTCCCTTTTTTTAATTCATTTTTCTTAATTTTAAAAATAAATTGAAAAAATTAAAAAGGACGTGTATTCATGGATGACAAAGGTGAAATTGAATCGGGCGTTTGGTTTGAAAATTAGACTTAAGGGCCATGTTTTTCTTGAAGACATTCTTTGCGGTTCTTAAAATTTAGGATTGTTTATTTTAACTCTTTGTTAGCGGTTTTAAGAAGTCATCCCGCAAAACCAACATACGAAGTTTAAGCAAGAGAAGTGTAAATGAACATTGAAGTCATCAAAGTCAACTGCTTGCTTGCTAAGCTCACGAAATCACAGCAATACGCAAAAGCCCTCCAATTATTCCACCAAATTCAATCTTCCCATTATCTTAAACCAGATCAATATACGCTCTCGACCACACTCACCGCTAGTGCCAACCTCCGTGATACTGCTGCAGGAAACCAACTCCACGCGCACGTTATCCGGGCAGGCTTTAAAATCTACCCACATGTAGCCAACACTCTACTCTTCCTCTATGCAAAATCAGAGGATTTGGTTTCGGTTAAACGTGTTTTTCAGGAGATCAAAGTTCCGGATGTGTATTCATGGACGACACTATTGTCTGCATGTACAAACCTTGGGGAGGTTGATTATGCATGCCACCTGCTCGATGAAATACCCCAAAGAAACGAAGCTGTGTGGAATGCAGTAATCACTGGTTGTGCAGATAATGGACATTCAGATGTTGCTTTGCGTATGTTTATTAGAATGCATCTGTTGGGTATTAGGCACGATAACTACAGTTTTGCTAGTGTTTTAAGCTTATGTTCTTTAGAATTAATCGACTTCGGTAAGAAAGTGCACTCACTTGTTATCAAGACTGGATTTTTGGCTAGGCCATCGGTTACCAATTCTCTGATTACTATGTATTTTAACTTTGGAAATGCTTCTCAAGGATTCAAAGTGTTTGAAGAAACACAAGACATTATACATGATGAGATTACTTATAATGCAATGATAGCTGGTTTGGTGAGCCTGGGAAGAGATGAACATGCCTTGCTGATGTACAAAAACATGCAAAAAGTTGGTCTCAGCCCAACCGAGCGTACTTTTTTGAGCATTATGAGTTCATGTTCTTGTAAAAGAACCGCCATACAAGTACACACACATGCGATCAAGACCGGTTTTAACTATTTCAATTCTGTAAGTAATGCAGCTATCACCATGTATTCCAATTGTGGGGATTTGCGGGCAGCCCAAATGGTTTTCAAGACATTGGAAGAGAAAGACCGTGTCTCATGGAACAGCATGATAACAAGCTATGTTCAAGAAAATTTGTCTAAAGGCGCGATCTTGGCCTACTTGCAGATGCAGCACGAAAGAATTAAACCAGATGAATTCACCATTGGAAGCCTGCTTGCAACCTTGGATTCAGTATTAAGTATTTATATGGTTCATGCCATTGTGATTAAAAATGGTCTTATTTCACAAACCGAAGTCTCCAACGCTCTAATTTCAATGCTTTCTAAACATAATGTAATAGAGAAGGCGTATATCGTATTTAGTGAAACAAATTTCAAGAATTCGATATCCTGGAATTCAATGATTTCTGGGTTTCATATAAATGGGTTTTCAGTACACGGGTTACATCTATTCTCTGAGATGCTTGTGTCACGTTCAACACCAGACGTTTACACATTAAGCATTGTTTTAAACATATGTGCTAACATTACTGACTTCAGACATGGAAAAGAGGTCCACGGATACATACTCAAGTTTCATTATTTCCACGAGACATCATTAGGGAACACACTTATTGCTTTGTACGCAAAATGTGGGGTTTTAGATTGGTCTCAAAAGGTTTTTGAATCAATGATTTACAAAGATGTTGTTTCTTGGAATTCCATGATTTCTGCTTACGCGCAGCATGGTAGAGGGGAAGATGCAGTTTCGTGTATTGAGTTGATGCAAAATTCAAAAGGTGTCAACACAGAACCAGATCATACAACTTTGACCGCAGCTCTCACAGCTTGCAGTCATGCAGGGCTTGTTGATGCTGGAATCGAAATATTGAACACAATGGTGCAGAAGTATGGTGTAGAGCCAGGGGTTGACCATATTTCTTGCATTGTTGACCTTTTGGGGCGAGCAGGGTATCTTGATGCAGCTGAAAACTTGATACAAAAGAGTGATGGTTTAAGTAAGGTTGATAGTAGGATTTGGTGGAATTTGTTCAGTTGGTGTGCGGCTCATGGTGATTTAAGACTAGGAAGGATTGTTGGTAGATATCTTTTGGAAGCAGAAGAAAAAGAAGAAGAAAAGGCGGGAGTGTATGTGGTTTTGGCCAATATTCTTGCGACTAATGGAAATTGGGAAGAGGCAGCAAATGTGAGGAAAATGATGCGCGATTATGGGGCCGTGAAGCAACCCGGATATAGTTGGATCACATCATAGAACATTACAAGTTCTGTTGTACTTATGGGGCCGTGAAGCAACCCGGATATAGTTGGATCACATCATAGAACATTACAAGTTCTGTTGTACTTATGTTAAAAGGACAGTCTACTTAAATTTCAAACTAAATAGTAAAGTGGCTCAAAAAATAAATTAAAAAGGATGTTTTAGTTTTAAATTATATATCTTTTTATCGTAATATTTGCCATTTCATTTTCCCCACAGGTGGACTAATTCAGTATCTGCATTTCTTGTCACATTCCATTTGTTCCTTCACTGTAATAGACCGCCATTTACACCCACAGAAGAATCCCGATCCCGAGTTGCGATTATAATTGTTACCAAATGGTTCCTGATAAGATGGAGCACCTAGCTCTAGCTGTTGATAAACTAAGAGGTTTTGCAAAATCCACACAAGACTTTGCCGGTGATATTCTTGACAACTTTGGATTCTCGAGGCGTCGCCATCCGGTACTATCACCACAAAAACCCTAATTTAATCTCTATTTTTGTTGATCGTTACATTCATGATTTTTGTAAAATTCTCAACATTGACGTTTTGTATGTTTGGTTATTTTCTTGTTCTTCACTGCACATATCGCAGAACATGGGCGCCATGAAATTTGAAATTAGGTTTAATCTTTTGTCACACATAGTATGAATAAGTAGAAATTTGCACTCAATGTTTGAAATTAAGTATTTTGCTTTGTTGTACTTTAATTATTTCTATGAAGAATTCCGGCTTTTGCTATGAAATAGGATCTTGAATATTTGTATTGAAACTTTATTGACTTTATAAATTTAGAGAAGAGATTATCAATGTAAGTGTATATGAAGTAGAAGACATGATATCACTATGATGCCATATGTTTTAACGGTAATTATATTGCTATGAGAAAGTAAATTGGTGCAATTCTTGAATGATGGGAGTATTTTGTACAAAAGTATTAGCTTTAATGTATGAATTTTAAGCTCGACAAAAATGCCATTTCTTGAAAGTAGCTTAATGAGAGTTTTACACCTCTTCAGTAACATGTTTGTTCAGATTGAAATCTTGAAGCGGTTGCAACGAGAAGCATTTTCAGATATTATGAAACTTAGGGATAGACAAGACAAAGTGGAGCGGTTACTTTCTTTTAAATCATCTAAGACAAGCCCGTTTGATGTAGCGAACACCCGGGTAAGAGGAGAGGTAGAAGCATTGGGGCTGTTGTTAATGATTGATAGAATATGTGAAGATAACCAAGATGCTATAACTCGAACGGGGGTTGAAACCGGTATAAATTCTCGGTTCACTTTTGAAACTACCATTCGGGATAAGGATTCTCTTACAACAGAGTTTTTGGCAACTAAGAAAGGGCAATTTGATGCTTTAGCTAGCCCACTTTCACTAGCAAAGGTGATTTATGCTGCAAATATCAATGATTGGTGCTCCTTGATTGCTGTTCCATTAGGAGCTAAATATAGTGATGTTGGGCCCTCAAGCAGCTATCATCAGGTATTTTCATTAAATGATTTTTTTACATCATACTTAGCATATGATAAATACATGCATATTGAAACTTGTTTTTGACTTTTGTCCTAAAAAGTTCAAACTATTTTGAAGAGCATCACCATTTGTTTACTTCCAGGCTTTGATAATTGTGAAATTATAATTCAATTTGTCACCTTGATTAAAGTAGAATTTGCTAAGAGCGTGATTAGTGGTTTTTCTACAAGTAACATAACAAACTAAAATTGTACTAAGAACACAAATAAACCTTGTATAGTAATAAGTTTTATTGAAAGTTAACTGCTGATTCCAAAATTTTCAACAAATTCTAATATGATATTCTTTTACTGGAGTTTCAGGAACATGGTCTTACCGGTCATTCATTTACCGGACCTCCATTATTGAACAAACACATTGGAAGTGGTATTAGCGTAACGGTGAAAAAGTCTAAAATTATTGCTTCCATTGCTCAATTTGCATATGTTATGGGAACTCAAATCGCTTCTCCACAAACCACCCATTGCTTAAGCACTCTCGGGCAGGTTGTATATCAACTTTCATGGCGTACAAAGCTCTCGCTTTTGGGTCTACACCAAATATCCAAAATTTTAAGTCCAAACGTTTCTCTTGGTCCAATTGCTCTACCAATCGGTATGTTTAGACCTCATAAAACTCCTATGGAGGCACTTGATTCATTTGGGTACATGGCTTTGGTTCTTGAGTCGGATCTTGATTCAAGCACCAAAGTAGGAGGGTGGGTTGAAATGAATAACTTGGATCCTAGACATTTGCAATGGGGTATGTCGATATTGGATCTCCCCGGAGATGATTTTGGATGGGGGTTGAGGCTCGGTGGTTTAGTTCATGGTTTAAACAAATGGGAGCGTTATCAGGTTGAAGCATTTTCTAAGATAAGGCTTGGAGAGAAGTTTTCATTACAGCCATCAGTTATGTATGTGAAAGATGGTTATACTCGATTTCCTGCCTTAGTGATGAAGTCTAATTGGTCTTTTTGATTGCCTTTCACCCTCTTTAATTATTGTAAGGCCAAGAATGACATTTATTTTTCTTCCTTGAAGAAACCTTGTTTTATATATTTCAAAAATCTAAAGGAAAAGGGGAAACTTAGGTGTTATTTGTTTTCGAAGACATAAATATCTTATGTCTTATTTCATGTTTTTAGGAGAATGTGTGGTTTAGAAGGTCTTAAGTCGAGAATGTCTGCGAAAAAAAGATGTATTTTTTAGTTTCTTAAAATAAGCTAAAATAAGCAAAAATAAGACAGAATAAGGTCTTATGTCTGTGAAAAAACAAACAGCCTTATTAGAAACGTCTGCGGCCGCGCAGACGTTTCTTTGAAAAAACAAACAAGCTTATCAGAAACGTTTACGCGCCCACAGACGTTTCTTTAAAATAAGACCTTATTTTAAATATTTGAGTAGTTTACACCTTTTTTTCCCTTACTCATACGGATATCCAAGTATTAAATAGGGGTTACTTCTCCAAAATGTATTAAACTTGCTCCAAATATTAATGTGTGTATCCACCTTTCAAAAATGTTATTATGTGTATTGAACTTTTAATTTGTTGTTATTATACGTATTTTGATTACATAAAAAAGCAAAAAAAGTATAAGTTTAGTACATCCAATAGGAAGTTTAACACACACAATAACTTATTTTTTGAAAGTTTGATACACACAATAACATTTTTAGAAGATGGATACACACATTAACATTTGGTGTATAGTATAACACATTTTGAAGAAGTAAACCCTATAGCAAATGCCGATTATTATTACAAAAATAATGTAAAACTTTAGACTTAACACCCTATTTTTTTGTTTCAGCTTTAAAATCTTTTTAATAGTTTTATCTTATAGTTTAAAAAACCAATAGTTTTCCTTTTTAGCCTAATTTATCAGGTAAAAAGATAATTAATAATAATAATAATAGAAAATTACAAAATTTGTTCCTATGATATGTATATTGTAAGAACTAAGAAGTTTAGTTCTTAGGGTTTTAAAATTACAACCATAGTCCCTAAAATTGAAAGTTTGTTCCCTTCTCTTCTTAAAAAAAAAAATGAGTGGTTCTCTTACATCTCATTCTCTACTATCAGTTAAAGAAAATGAAAAGATCTAAAATGACCTTATTACCCTAATGTGCATTGCATATGGGGTGTTTGAACAACAAAACTAAACGGGCTTAATGATAATTAAGAACCAAGAGTGAACAAACTTTTAATTTTAGGAATTATGGTTGTAATTTTAAAACCTTAAGGATCAAATTTGTTACAATATACATATCATAGGACGAAATTTGTAACTTTTTATAATAATAATAATAACAACAACAACAACGATTGATTATTATTATTGTGATTATTGTTTTCTTATTATTATATGCCAACATATATGGACACGAAAATATTTATATGCCAAGTAATCCAAACGATTGCTTGTCAAACAAATGAATCGAAAATAATTATATGTTCTTAGCCAATTCACTTTAATAGTATTACTGAAACAAACATATTTATTTTTGTCAAAATTGAAGACAAATGTATATATATAATTATAGATTTTTTAAGGTAAGTTGTATGAAAATACAATAAAGTTTGTCTTAATTATCATTGTATACAACTAACTTTTTTCTTAAAAAAATACAATTAACTTTCATAATATCTTTAATTATATGGAAACAACTATTTTCTGTGTATGAGTCTACCATTCTATACAATAAACTTTGTCATAATTCTCATTGAATACAACAACTAATATACAATTGGAGGATTCTAAAACTTGATTACATTGTTTTTTAAAATAAAAAGTTTATTGTATACAATAATTACTATGACAAAGTTAATTATATTTTCGAATAATTTACCTTTCTTCTTAATAAATTTAAATAAATTAATTACACTTTCTAATTAGATGGAAATGTAAGCTTTATTAAAAGTAAATACACTCCGGTAATACATGAGTATTACACTAGTTATCATTATTTATGATTAGAGCTGACAACAGGTTGGGGATATCAGGGATCACTCCCCATCCTCGTTTCTTAGTCCCCATCACCATCCTCGCCGGGGAATAGAGATACATCCTCATCCCCGTTCTCATTGGGTGTTAGGGATCTCCACAAAGAATCTAAGATTTTTTCCCTGTCTATAAAAATAACTTATACACATACATACACACATGAGAATATCTATATAAAATAAGAAATTACAAACACAATCGTATTCTTTAACTGTTTTGTATCAAAAGTTGATTGATCGAGTATTTTAGTTGTTTTGTGAGATATATAGTGTGAACAATTATAAACATAATATATGTAATAAACAGTCTAAAAAATATATAGATCTTGTTGTGAATCAAACTGGTGGTTGTCGAGGCCAACAAACAAATAACCCTTTAATTTTAGCACATAAATAGTGTATAATGGTAAATGGGTCGATTCTACAGAGACGGGCTCAATTTATATTTTTGTATGCAATCTAAAGACAAAGATGATTTTTGTAGCAACAATAAAATAAAATAAAAGGGGGGGTTTGAGATTTTGTTTAATTAAAACTAAGACTTGACAATTAAATAAAATTGCAATCAAGCAAGGTGGTTTAAATCAATGAGAGGTGGATTGGTCAACATTGGTTTCATCACATGAACTATTAGCTAGCTTATCATCAAGGAGTATGGTGCAATACTTGTTCTTT
>JAUEJL010129594.1:0-11360 GCA_032274825.1 Drosophyllum lusitanicum | reverse complement strand
TAGGTCATAAGGATTCTGTATCCTGTGTGGCCTTCAGTTCTGATGGACAGTTGGTTGCATCTGGAAGCCTTGATGGGATCATTCATGTGTGGGATGTATCTTTGGGAAACCTGAAATGCATGCTTGATGGACCTGGTGCCGGCATTGAGGTTGAAAAAAAAAATTTAGTATCATCGTCCCTTTTCTTTCTTTATGTTAAAATAGAAGGTCAATTACATAAAAATTCAATTATCAAGTAACCGTTACTTTTTCCAGGGAAAATTCATTTGTACTTTAACAAATTTTGAATAAAAGGTTAAAATCACATACTGCATGAAAATACAATGAACTTTGCTTTAGTTACCATTGTATACAATCAACTTTTTTTTCTTAAAAACAATACAATCACCTTTTATAACTCTATCATTGTATACAAACAACTTTTTCTGTGTCTGGGTTTTAGTTACCATTGCATACAATGAACTTTGTCATAATTCTCATTGTATACAACAACTTGCATACGATGGGAGGATTATGAAAGTTGATTGTGTTGTTTTTTAAAATAAAACGTTCATCGTATATAATAGTAACTAAGACAAAGTGCATTGCATTTCCGTGCAATTTACCCATTTTGTTACTCAAATCTTTTAGAAAAATCATGCCTTTTTTTAATTATGTTGCTGATAGGATACTTGGATACATAATCTGAGCTGAGTTTGTTACCGTTATCTGAATCTGTGAAATATTATTCAGTGGGTTAGGTGGCATCCACGTGGACACCTAGTTCTAGCTGGTTCAGAGGATTCCTCTGTTTGGATGTGGAATGCTGACAAGGGTGCTTTTCTTAATACTTTCTCTGGTCATGCTAGTGCTGTAACTTGCGGGGATTTTACTTCTGATGGTATTTTATTGTTCTCTCTGTCGGTTTTCAATTTCTTAATTTAGTTTTCTAAATGTCCTTTTGATTATGTATATATTTAGGTAAAACAATTTGTACTGGTTCTGATGATGCAAGTTTGAGGGTATGGAACCCTAGAACTGGGGAGAACATTCATGTAGTGAGAGGTATATGTTATCAAATAAATCTGGTGTATAGGTTTAAGGGTAAATTACATAAAATCACAACATACTCTTTCATTCTTGTTTTAAGGTCATTATTATCACCCAGAAGGGTTGACATGTTTGACGATAAGCGCTGACTCATCCCTCGTTCTTACTGGCTCAAAAGATGGTTCTGTTCACATTGTAAATGTTGCAACCGGGAAGGTTAGAATAATAAATTTTATGATTTTATTGTATTTCTCATCATCATTTTTCCTTATATTTTCACATTTCCTTGGCACTTCATGCAGTCAAGCTATTTCACGTTTTAATTTGGCACAGGTCGTCAGTTCGCTAACTTCACATTCAGATTCAATTGAATGTATCGGGCTCTCAGCTAGGTATTGTTTTTTTTGGAAAAAATAAAAATTAGTTTTTTACGCTTGGGAAAATGTAGATATTGTTTTTTTACATATGCTTATCAAAACTTTATTTTTTGTTTTACTAACTCGAGTACTCGACAATCAATTAATCCCCCTCAAGACATAATCCCAAACACCCTCATAGTCAAAAACGATTTTCTGTTTGTTTTTGTTTTGTAAACACGATAATCAGATAATCTCCCTCAAATTGCAGCCCTAACACGGCAACACCCTCTAAAGATGCTTAACAATTAATTACACTCTTGGCTTTGGTTTCTATGGTAGCTCTCCTTGGGCAGCAACAGGAAGCATGGATCAAAAACTTATTATCTGGGATCTACAACATTCGTTGGCCCGTTGCACATGTGAACATGAGGCACGTTTGCTGCAAAGTTTGATCATATGAATCCCGAGCTTATCTCATGCTTCCTTTTAATTAGGGTGTTAGTGAGCTGAGTTACTTGAGCCAAGTCTAAACAAGCTCGAGCGGAGCTTGAACCTAACTTGGAGCTCATTTTGAGCTTTATAAGTGAGCTCCATTATGCTTGTGTGCATATTAGTTATGTGAATATATATCTAATATAATTAAATAATAAATATTATTATATTTACAACTATAAAAAAAGTTCTATTCATAAATATTATTATATACACACAGATATTTCTAGAAGAAATAGTTAAATAATAAATATAGGGAAAGAGAGGTTCTATATCTTCCTACTTTATATTCCTACTCATCCTCCTCATAAGATTAAGACAAATGTCAAAATCAACAGATGAGATCAAGATAGAGAATTAAGGGATTCCACATGTAATCATTTAGTGGGTAGGGGGATGAAGTAGGAAAATTTAGTAGGAGACTAAAATTTTCTATAGGGAAAACATCCTCGCAGTTATTTCTTTAAAAAAAAATTACATTTCAAGACTCTTAACTAGTTTAACCCTTGCACAGTTATTCTCCATTTTGTTTTTACTGCATGTAAAATCCATGCAGTTAACTGAAGTGATGATTTCACCAATAATAAATATACATAATAAATAGGCTGGAGCCTGTTAAAAGTACTCACCCGAGTTTGTGCTTACCTCTTTGAACCCCTACTTTTAATCCAACATGGTCGGTTTTGCCATCTCGTTATGACATAAATTTTTGTGCTAACATTGCAACATATTTTTGTGTTATATTTCAGGAAGGGGTGACATGCTTGTCATGGGTAGGCGCCTCACGGTTTGTAGCCACTGGGTGCGTGGATGGTAGAGTGAGAATTTGGGATAGTCTTTCCGGAGACTGTATCAAGACTTTGAGGGGACACTCTGATGCAATTCAGTCTCTTGCAATATCACCTGATGGGACCCGTCTAGTGTCTGTCTCCCTTGACGGGACTGCTCGAGCCTTTGAGATCGATGAATTTCACTTAACCAGACATCACATTTGGAAACAGTAACATATTTTACAGTGTGAGAAATAGCTGAATCGGTTTTGCTTCTTGTCAAGTTGGTTATCAAATACCGAGTGAAAAAAGTACCAAATATTTGAAATGTGGCTGTCACGTGAAGCATCTTTTGTTGCCGAAGTGCAATCAATGGTATCTTAATGTTACACTGCAGGTTAAATACTTAAATGTTGTGCACCTTTGACAGTTTGACCTCCCTATTTACCAACCAATGTTTAAACATCTGGTAACTGTGAAGTCAACTTCAAGCATGGTGGCAGAGATAAAATCATGGTGTAGTTTGAAAATGTTTTACCAAGGTCACTCGTCTCTTTATTTCACATTGTCAAATAGCCTATAGGTGATCTTGGTGGAATATTTTTCAAACTTGGTTACTATTATGTGAAATAAACTCTTTATATAATGAAACGCTAATCTTCAAAGTAATCTATGTTCTTTGACGTTATAAGCGTTTATGTTCCTCAAAAGTTTTTTTATTTGTGTAGAGTTGCAGAGAATTTTGTTTGACAAAAATTTTCCAACAAGAACCATATTACAAAATTTAAAATATACGTTTTCATGTTGGAACCATGAGTGTGTTTTAGTAGAAGTAACTGGTATTTAGAAGCTAGATTTTTTTGTTGGTTATATGTCTTTTGGTAGATAAAATGATAGTTGAAGCTAATTAAAGAGTGTAAATGAGATTAAAGAATATAAAGAATTTGTCTTGTAGTTATCTCTCAAACAAAAAGCTTCTTGGCTCAACATACAAAATTAAAATCCCCTTCCAAATCTTGACCTCTTTTTTCAACATACAAAGTTAAAGCCCCATTTCCAAATCTTGACCTCTTTTTCCTACCATACATTTGACCATTTTATAATTCTCTCTCTGGCCTCATAATATATACATCTCTCTGCCCCTCTCTCTCTCTCTCTCACTAATTTTGGAAAATCCTAAAGTAAAAAAGTGTTTAGAGAATGAAGCACACCCATATACTTAGGTGGCGTTTGGTTCGCAGAATGTTTTAGAAGGAATTGGAATCTATGAAGAAATTGGAATTTGAATCTGTGATCTGTTTGGTTGGCAGGAAATGGAATTTGGTTTAAGTAATGTAAAATGACAGAATTGCCCTTCTTGTTTTTTTTACTTATTTTTAGTTTGTTTTATAACTTTTACGTAAAAATATATTATATAAATTATAAAAATATTAAAATTTTATTTTATTGATTGAGCATTCATATCAATAACTATGAAAATCACGCTAATAAACATCATAAGTTAATATCATCATAACTATGAAAATTCACACCATCTTTCTTCCACATTGCCAAACATAGGAAGTTAACAACTCCGCACATTCTATGTTTGGAAGCCATACCACATACATTACATACACCCATTGATACGTACATATATATTTCCATATATTTTTAGTTTGGAAGCGTACGAGCATATGCATGTGAGCTTATTAGTAGGGACGAGCATAGACACTGAAAAGCCAATAAAACCGGAACCCGAGTTTTAAATTTTGAGAAAGTCGTTGGGTTACGTTCGGTTTCAGTTTTAACCAAAAAAGCCCCGTTAAGAAACCGGCCCACCAAATATTTAATAGTTTCTATATTTTTTATAATGATATAACTTTTTTGTTTGTATATCTTTAATATAGGCATTTTATTCGGTATACCATATTGGCATTTTATTGGGTATTTAGCCCAAAACAACATTTTAAAGTCCTAAAACATTAAACCCAAAAATAGATTCGAGCCGATAAGAGGCGGGTTCGATTTATAAACCTAAGCCAAAACCATTAATGACACGAACCAACCAAAACTAAAATCGAAACCTCAAAATTAATGAATTGGGTAAGATTTAACTTTAAAACCGCCCCAAACTAACTAATGCTCACCACTACTTATTGGCATCACAGCCTTTGATAATCGACAATCTGAAATTTTCAAAAAAAAAAAAAACGGAAAAGAAAAAGAGAACTTGTAACTAAGGCCCATGAAAATTGCATATGTTTATTGGGCTTTTAACTAAGGCCAACAGAGTCCAACTACACGGAAGGAGGGGGAAAAATGATCGCTACTGAAGCCGAGGCAGTCGCAGAAGCAAAACACGAGCAGAAGCACCGAAGGCCTTAGCGATACCATCGACAATTTTCGGCTTCAAAAGAAAGATCGATACCAACAGTATTCCTTCTTCATTCTCACCTCTCAGTTTCTTCAGGTACCGTATTCTACTAGTCTGTTTACTCTCAAGTTATTCAGGGTTACGAAATTTGAAGCTTGTGGTGTTTGATGAAATTTTTTTCATCTTCTATCAAGCTGTAGCTTTAAATGTCCAATTTTTACCTTTTCAATTTGGTTAAACAAGTTACAATTTGACGTTTTAGTTCTTCTTGTGGTGTTTGTTAGTAGGAAGTAGACAATAGCTTTTTTTCTTGCAAGTTTTTTACTTTGAATATGTTATTTTGTGATTGAGGTACTCCTGATCGATAACTACTAACTTTTAGTTCCTCTTGATAATATGAAATTGTTAAATTTGAAGTATCAGGGCTTCTAGATTGGTTAAAATCAGGTATAATCATTAATCAAAGAACTGATTGCAATAAGTTTACAAACAAATTGGAGAAAAGATACATACGAGTTTTAAAGTGTGTGTTGCAGAATGTAGAGTGGGAGTGAGAGGATGGAAAGTGTCAAAATGGGAGTTTCATTTATACAATTTGGAATGTGCTATTTTATGACTTTGGAGTTTCTGATTGCTAATTGTGAAGTTTTAGTTGTAAATTTGTGCAATTGTTATATTATTTGTGTATTTGTGCTAATTGGATGTTTTTTGCTTTTTGTTATTCGACTTGTTTTGACCCGTTACCTAACCCACTCATGTTGCCACCTCTAGTATCAGACACCCCACAAATTATTTTTCTGGATCTGCCATTGATTACGGCCTTACGGTTGTTTATTTTCGTGAGCTTGGCATGCTGACGTGGATGTCAGTCATAACGGATGCTCTTAGAAAAGCGTTCAATTCTTTTCGTTCTCATAAGTTAATACCAAACACACACTAAACTAGTTTTTAGACCAAAGTTGTAGCTGATAAATCATTTTTCAGAAAAGTAAGCTCACCCAACCCCCATGTCTCTCCTGTTCCCAAAATCCCTTTAATCCATTACTCAACTTGGCCAAAACATCGGGGCCGTTTCTTTGACTCCTGACTCCATGAACCACAATTCTTCCATTGTCAACTCTGCCCTTTTCAATTCTTTCATTTCTTTCTCAAAATTGAAAAGGTTTGCTGTCTGCAAACCTGTTAATGTACGATAAATGATAATTTGGTTCTGTTAATGTTTGTTGTCTACTAATGTCTTGCTTATTTGAAATAGATTTTGCTGTTGTTAATGTCAGTATGATATTCGATTATCAGTTTTTTCATTTTTGTTTCATGTATTTATGTTTGATACTTTCACGTGTTTGTGTCAAACTACTTGCTGGAAATAAAGTTACAAGATTCCTTTGACTTTGCTAGTACATAAATTTGCAGAAATGGAATAAATAAAATACACATTATCACAAAAGTTTACATGTGCAACCTTGTGGCAACAGTAACATCAAAACAGGTAAATTCGTCTATTGGGGAATCACAAATTCACACAAACGTAGAATCATATGCACACAGCTAGAATTGTGATAACGGTAAAAATGCATTCATTTAACCGTTTATTAATACCCAATTGAGCCAAGCAGAGATCGAGAGTAATATTTGTCAAAACAGCTTGGTAATATGTGTGTTCAAGCTATTTTGTGGTGTAATTTGTATAGTAACCATTACTTTGACTGCTATCAGATTGTTGCTATACCCAGTCTCACTCAAAACAATTTGGAATACCAACAAAGTGTAGCATTTTGCAGGGGTTTGCAATGGTGGTGCCTGTGCAACTCACCGCTGAGGCTGTAAATAAACTTAGAGAAGGCATCGATCTGCTTCTTGGTCGATGGAGTGCACTTCAAATGGCTATTCATAATGAATGGGGTGGACGTGACACTCGCCAGAGAGCGCAAGAACTTGCTGTTGATGTCTATCATTGGCTAACCAGACCTACTGGTATGTAGTAGTGTAATGCTTAACCATTTGCATGGAAAATAAGTTCCACATGTATGCATATATTTATATTGTTCTGAATTATTAACTCATGGTAGTTTTCTGAGGAAGTTGGTTTCTATTTACATTACCTAGCTTTAACTTATGCTATATGTTTTGTATGTTGGGGGTGTTTCTATGTGCTATTATATTGATTATTCACTATAATCAGTTGAGTGCTTGTTAAATTTTAGAAATGATTGCTATTTATGATTAGTATTATGATCATGATCTTCTGCTTATTTTTGGCCACATAATCAGGTTGGAAGAATATGGTAAGAACTTGCTGTGAACTTTGATATCGTTGCAACATAGTCTAACCTGATCTGATGTTTATTTGAGTATTATTGTGATTTGTTAATTCATGATAATTGCTTTCAAAATGCAGATTTAAATACCCTTATACACTTGATTAATAAAAAAAATGCTATAGGCTAGTTAGAGGATTCATCAAATATTTGTTTAAAGCTAGAAAAATTTAGGTACGAGGTTCTCTATATGTCACAGTGGAATGTTAATGTTCACGGTCTTTTAGGCCCAAACTTTTACAATAGTTGTTTGAACGATAATCATTTGTCTTTATTGATAAATAATCCCTTTTAGTATGCATATGATGATATGAAGTATGGATCACAGACCATGAATGAGGGTAAAGTTTTTTTATGTCTGGAAGCCTATTTAGCTACACAGTGATTCCTTGTTTTCAATGCTTTTAGGATAGGTGTCACATGCAAACCTTTTTCTCTATATGGATTATGGTTGTAGCCTTTTGAATCTCAATGCTCTTACGGTTGGTGTCACATAACTCTACTTTTCTTGGTCTATTTTTCAGAGGTACTATATGTTGATGATTTGGAGAATTTACTTGATGATTTTATGCTCTCTCTTAATACGGAGATTGATGATGGTAGCATTGAGGAGGTAATCTTTTTTTATTAAATAATCTATGTAGTTTTTCTTTATCTATGGATCATGCATGGTATTAGTATTATGCAGATTGTATTATTTCCTTCTCTTCTTTTCCTTTTCTTTTGAGGAAGAAAAGGTGGGGGGGGGGGGTATCTGTTTGAAGATTTATATATTTGTTTTCATGTTATACTTGATACTCTCAGACTCTTTTCTTCTCTCTTTCACTTCATTGATGTTAAATATCAATATATGCGAAAACTGTAGGCAAAGACATTGTTTTAGGCTTTTCAGGCAGTTGGCATGCCAGCTTACGCTTATATCAAGAGTTGCTTTCTTTGCAGTTGTCAATGATTTCTTTTTCAATGTATTTCTATTTAATTGTTTAAATATTGGCTTCTTGATCAGTTGCTCGTTTTAGCCTTTACTTTTACCATTCTTACATCTATTTTTGTAATTAGATAGCAGATAATCTAATGATCATGCATGAAGAATGTTTGGAAGGTAACTTCGCCTCAGTTGAACGATTAAGGCAATTGATTCCTGCTGCTAATCATCCCATGCAGGTACTGTATGAAGTTTGCTGTATCATCCCTTTTTCTTTTTGCCAAAATACATGGCTCAGGATTTCCATTAAGCTAATAATCACCATTTTCTTAGACACCCTCATTTCACATGCAACACATTGTATATTCCTTCAATTAGCTTCAATGAATAAATGACTTGATTCTGAAGTTGGTTTTCAAATCCATCTGATTTGAGATATTATTGTTACCTTTTTAGCGTTAAAACACCAATCATCAATGTAGTTCATAGAGCCATTAAAATGTATGCCATATATATGCAATATTTAGATCAAGACTAAATATGACATGGTACTTTTGATCTTAGGATCGTTATGGGCATTAACGTGCATGCTGGAATATGTTAACCACACATAGTGTGACTAATATCTACGACCAGAAAATCTGCTTACAATCTTGCTTCACAACTAGAGGTGGCACTTGGCAGTTCCGAACAATACTTATAAGTGGGCCAATTCGGGTTATGTTTTATATAAAATGGTTCAAATGGATTAAACATAAAAATGGCTTAAAAGGAAATAGGTCCAACTGATCAAAAGTTGCCCAAAGGGTATTGTTGATGCATACAGCCTACTAAATCACTTTTTAAAAAGTGACAACACACTTATAATTAATTAAAATGTTTAAAATCTCAAACAAAAAAGTGTTATGGTTCAACCCGACCTGACCTGTCCTTGTTACCCAACCCCTCTATTTTGCAACCTCCAATCATGATGATTTTAGTTCGTTTCGCTCTGTTTCTCATTTGCTCATGTAACTTGTTAGGTTGTGAATGATGGAGAAGTTGATTCAGATTCAACATCAACTTCAGGGGATGAGTCGATGGAGGAGATGGCAGATAAAGATGACCCATCTTCAAACATGGCGGATATGACTCTTAGTCAGCCACCACACGCACCCGAACCCACACCGACACCATTAGTTGATGCAGATGGCTGGACTATAGTTTCTTCTAGAAGAAACAGAGGCGGTAGACACTGAGGTCGTCTTTTTATCAATATAATTATAAAACTCATTTTTGGGAAGACCATAGTGTTTATGTACAAGTATATTGTGTTCTTAAGTTTCTCTTTGTTTGTGAGTTTGTTTTTTTGTTGTGTTATCCACACAAAAAGAGTTTTGGACTTGCCAGACTATTCTTTGTTTTGCAATAAGTTTATGCTGTTTGATTGATGTCATAATTGGATGTCTGGTTCAAGCACGTTGTAAGATCATTTAGTATGTTATGGTTGGGAATGCATAATGCCTTAATCCATGAGGTGCATTTGACAGGGATGTTTGGTTGGGAAGAATCAAAGGGAATCTGCTTTGTAGAATCCTTTGCTGTGTTTGGTTGGTGGATTGTGGTAGAGTTGAATTTTACCATTTTACACGTTTCCTTAGACATGAGCTTTTACAAATCCTTGCAGCCATCTTCTTGTTCTACTTTACATCGTTTATAACTGTTCTCCTGCAACCTTATTGTTCGTCAACCAATCTCATGGCCTCAACCAATGGTTTTGGTTTGGCGTGTTCTGAACCTCGCCTATCGCCGACCTCATTGTTCATCTCCCTCATTTATCGTCAGCATTGCCAACACCGATCTCAACCATCGCCCTTGTTGCACCTCAACCGTCACCTTTAGGCTTGTGTTCTTTGTTGATTTGGTTGTGTTTACATAGATTGTTTATTAGATTACTGAACCTTTTCGATTGTTCGTTGATCAGGGTTCTGTTTCTACGTTGATTGTTCATTTGGGGTTTGATTGTTGATTGTGAATTGATTTTTGTGTACAAAGAATAATTCATTTGGTGTTCGATTGTTGATTGGTTCATTAATTTTATGTTTTTTCTTTTCTTAGTTGTGAAAACAAGTAAAAAAAATTTTGGTTCATTTTTTCCATTTCATATTTGTGAAAACAAATAGTCCGTAGATTCTAATTCCATGTTTACAACCAAATAGAATTTGTTTTTCATAAATTCGGATTCATATACATCCCAATTCTTTTGAATCCCAATTACGTAGAAAGAAAGATATAATGGTATGAGAAAAAAGATGACATGTAATGATAACATGACATAAACATTTTAAAAAGGTTATATTCTAGTAGTTAAACCTAATCTAAATCAAATATAAAAGTTGTTGACAAACATTTTGAGAAGGTATATTAAATTAATAAGTATTTTATTGTCTTTAATTTGACATCCACAATTATAAATTTTTTCAAGAAATGTTGCATGTCAGAATTTAAGTAAAATATTATCATTTTATTTTTAAAATTAAAATATCTCTAACATTCAAGTATTTTGAATTACAAAAATTATATCAAATTTACGAGTAAATTATATTTAAGACAAAAAATGATTAGAAAAAACCATTGGAATAAGTAAAAGGTTGCAACAACACTCTTGTAAAATCATATTTAGGACTTAGGAGTTCAAATGAGAGATGTGTGTAAAACCAAATTTGGTCTAAACATCGACAATAGAGAAGAAGGAACTTCGTAAAGAAAATTCGAAGTCATAAATAAAAGAGCGTTGACCATTGTACCCATTTTTTAATAAAAATTTAATTTACTTTAAACTGTAGGACCAACATTAACGGAGGTCTCAATTAGTTATTTAATTTCCTAATTTATTTAGACTAGCAAGGTACGCGCGCAATGTTGCGGCGGCAAGTAGTTTTATTTTATATCATGTTGCTTTTAAAAATGTAATAATATATTATTCGCTCAATTCAATGTCACGAAAAAACATCGTACAATGTCAGTTTTTTTTGTTTTTTTTATTTGCATCAAATATTTTATTAATTTTAAAAATAAATTCTAAAAGACATTAAAATAAGAAAAAGATTTATATTTATGAAATAAGGAGGG